>SKCR01037355.1:0-89424 GCA_019454045.1 Zanthoxylum bungeanum | reverse complement strand
ATGGAGTCAGGGATGGATTTGACATCTTCTTGGATTGAGCCAAAAGCTTTTCATGGGACATCTCTCCTTTGGCCACCTTTAGAACCTTGTGAAGCATCCTCAGTCCAAGTCAAGTTGCCCAAGCTAGGAAGCTCACCTTGTAAACTCCTCAGCTTTTCTTATGACCTTGCCAGCTCATATCGAGCTTTGTCCAGCTCCTTCGCAGCCTTCTCCAATTCATCTCGTTTCTTTTGAAGCTTGCTCTTGGAAATAACAGCCCTAATCTACTGGAATTTATACTATCTCATCTTCAGAGAAGCCTCGACCTAGGCCTCATCCGTTTCATTTTTTGTGATCTGAAGTTCAGTGGAGAGAAGAATCCTCTGCCCAGGTATAGCATCCCCGATCTGGAAGATGTCATCGGCAGGGGATAGCAGTGCTAACCCCATAAGCCTCCGACCCCTCGACTATCTTCTACACTATTAAACTTTCTAAACGCAAAAACATATATAGGGACCATAGCCCAACTTAACAACATAAAGTGCTTTTATTACTATTAACTGTGCATTCAGTACATACTTCTTTTTCAACACTCTAAGGAACACTTATAATAATTTATACGACATAAATGTATGCCTGCAAATTTACCCCTATTCTAACTGGACTCTTATGCTCTCTGACTCTGATCTAGTGGACTCCAAATCTAAGTGACTACATCAGTATCTGTCCTCCCGAGCTCGTCCTCAGGGAAAACCTGCAACCAAAGAAAACTGGGAGTGGGGGGTTAGATCGTTATTCGATCTAAGTGAGTGGACATGAAATTGAAAATCTCAAATCAAATCATTAAATCTTTAAAACAAAGTTCTAAGAAAACCACTTCATATGAAATCTCTTTAATAAACCTGATTTTTCTGAAAATTGCCTTTGAAACTTCTGGTTAACAAAAATTAAGTTTTAAAATCTTATTTCTGGAAACTATGTGCTGAAGATCTGAAAATTGTGTACTGAAAATCTAAAAACTAAAAACTTCTCTACGTCCAAGACAATGACTCATCTGGACATGTCCGGGAATAACTCAACCGGGTCTCTGAAACTAGTGATCTCTCTACACCCAGGACAACAATTCAACTGGGTGTGTGAAACTGGTGGTACTCTATGCCCAAGACCATGACTCAACAGGGCATCTCTGAAACCGCTGGTCTACACCCAGGGCAACGACTCAACTGGACGTAGCCACAAACTAGAACTGGGGTTGCGGATCTATGCTACCACCCAAGCTCTGAACTAGAGTCCAGGTACACGATCCTAAGCTGTCATCCTGGCTCTACATGTGCACATGTCATCTATATCAGTCAATTCCAACTGTATCAAGTTACATACTGGGGTGAGGTTTTACCTCATGTCCCGAAAAACATAAAATCATGCTTTAAAACTTTTCTGTCTAAAATATTTTTAAAACATAACATAAAGTATAAGTTTTATGTAATAAGAGTGATAAAAGAAATCTAACGCCCTAAGGCATAAAAAAAATAAGTCTGATATCAGAACTTAAAACTTAATAAATAAAACCAGATAAGGAAAAGTGGTCCACTCACTGTTTAGGAATCTGTCTGGAGCTATTCCGCTTTGTCGAGGGAAAATTTCTGATTCCAGCGATGATCCTCTTTTTCTTGGATTTCTTCATCTTCTAAGCCCTCCATTGTTGCTAGCTTGCTTCCCTTTTCTTCTTCATTCTTCTTTTCTCTTCTTCTTCTTCTTCTTCTTCTTCTTTCTTCTTCTTCTTCTTCTTCTTCTTCTCTTATTCCTTCCTTTCTCTCGGCTTCTCCTTCTTTTTCTCTTCTTTTTCATTTTCAATTTTTTGGAAAATGGTGAATAGTAGTCCATTATATAGTGGATCCAAATGATATAATAAAGTTATAGAAGAATGTAGAAAATTGAAGAAAATTTGAGACTTTTCCATTTTGACCCCGAAAATTACTATTCATTCAAAATTTTGACTTGTATTTTTGACCCGATTCTAGTACAAATTTCGGAAAATATTTACCGCGGAAGTTGTAGGTCTCAATCTCATATTTCCAAAGATATAAAATTCATATCTATCGGAGTTCATACGAAAAGGTTATGCCCAAAATACCATGGGCTGTCCAATGGGAACACGGTACAATCTCGTCCCTGGATTTTGAAAGATTAACCGATCATTCTCAAAATCATTCCATGAGTATTTTTAGGTCTCAACGTGATTTATTTATGTTTCATCATCCCATATGTAGCAGTACAGTAGTAAAATCTACCGGTCGTTACAAAAATTCTCCCCCCTTAAATAGGATTCGTCCTCGAATCCTTTCTAAACTCGGGGTCTCACCGCATACCACCAATTCACGACCTGTCTCTAGACCATCCACCATGACTAGATTTATACTTGAAACTATCTTAAGTCACCAGCTAGAACTCTTACTTTTCTGTAAACTAATTCATGCTTGTTTCAGTCTTTCCCTTGTTTTGGCTTATGTTTCCTGTTTGGTACCTCTAACTTTAGATCGAAAGGGAACTCATCCTCTTGTTTTCATAAATTCCTAATCAATACTTTACACTATGGCCATGCTAAATTCCTTATAATGCACCAAGGAGTCTCATTCCTATATCTTTCCTTAAACTCTGCTTGTGTGGCTCAATACGTCCATGTGTCTATATCAGGCTGATTATCGGTTCCTCTCTTATAACTTCTTGTCTCTGCTTATTTTTATAACTTAAAACTTGCAATGTAGGGTCTGACTCTTTATGTACCTTTATCCTTTATTATTGTCCACTTAATGGGTTGTACTAAGAAAGTTGGGTCTGGTGGTTCTGCTGGGGCTAATTTGTATGCACATTTTTACTTAACCTGAACTCTTGCTGTAAACAGGGATGTTGGTGCTTCAGTCCTAACTATAAACCATTATTTTCTTTATATTCTTGTTTTCACTGCTACAGTAAGTCTGGTTTCGGTTTTCCTTACTGACTTGTTCTCCAAAGTCTAGTACTGTCAATGGTCATTACTCAAATATATGTACACATATAATACCTTAAGGATTCTCTCTTTATGCTAGTTACAACTCTGTAGTAACTATTTTCCGTGATTCCATATTATTCTGCACATCTACCAAACCACCCATACTCGTGGCTTAGGCCGTCCCAAACCCATAGTGGTTTGGTCAACTAAGTCTAGGCTGGGTACTAACGTACTTTACGTGAACTAACACGTAAGGGATCTTTGGTTGCATTTTGATTCTACTGAACCTTGTGGTCACATACTTCATCTTTTCTTACTAAGTATTCTTCTACTACCGCTACTGCATCTTCACATCTTTACTTCTAATCTTTTTCCTTTGCACTCTCCTGTCTTCTCTTGATCTCATGTTATACTAAGAACTCTCGTGGTCTACGTCTCTGTCTTCTTTTCTGAGAAATATCCTCTAACTTTACATAGTCATCATTCATCAAACCTTGGTTCCTTAGAATTTCAGCCGTTACTTGACTACTACTTTATTTCTGTACTACTTAATCTTATCAACTTCTCTCTTAACTCTTTTACTCAGAACTATCTCTTACTTTATTTCATTCTTAAATTGCATCTGAAAGTCCTACGCTTTTGATTTTCCTTTAGTATACTTTTACTTATTTTTGGAATACCTTGGAGTAACCTCAAAGATCCGTTTCTATGATTGTTATCTATTGAGGGTTGGGAGGGTAGGTGCTTATCCTGAGGTTTTCTAATTATAACGATCTAATTTCACATAAGACTTATTTATAAGTTTGGAACCTTTGTGTATACATGTCTGATAACTTTTTATCACACTAGGGTATGACTGCTAAAACTATCTAGTTGTCTCTTCCAACTTTACTTCTGATTACCTTCGACTAGTGCGCTCACTGCCCCTTCTGCGAAGTTCGTCTAAGGTCATGTTTTCTAAGAACTTCTTCATTCATCTCTGTACCTTTTTCCTATCTTATCTTTATTGTTTAGCCTTCTAAAGTTGTCTCTCCCTCTCTTTGGGTACCATTATACTCTCTTGTTATTCCTCCTTAATAAGCTTACACTGCTGCGAAAATTTCTTTCTTATCTCGGTTCCTTGAACTTCTTACAACTCTATTCTCCTAAAAATTATCTTTTAACTTCAAATATCTTGAAGATCTTTTACTAAATCTTCAGTTCATGTATTACTTTTCATCTAGTCTTTTCCTTCTCATCTTAGTTCCTTAAATTCCCTATATCTTTATTTCCTGGGAATTCCATCATCTTTGTTTGCTTAAGGCATCTCTTATTAGTTCTTGGGTTCAGGTGCTACTTTTTTTCTAATTTCTCATTCTCATTACCATGGGTTACTTTATAAGTTACTCACGTTATTCCTAAGAGTCGTTTTCCTTAATTTCTTTGTATTTCTAAGTCTTTATCTTTTTAAAGGCTCCTTAGCTCAACTTATTGTGACTTCAATCTCTTTTGGATCATGCTGATTATCTATGTTTCTTTGAACTCATCCATTTAACTGTCGAATTATCTCGCACTTTACCTAGCCTATCAATTGCTCTTTTTTACTATTCCACCTCCTTACTAGATTCTAAGTTGGGCATATCTCCTCCATAAGGATCTCCAT
The DNA here is from genome assembly GCA_019454045.1 of Zanthoxylum bungeanum. Lineage (NCBI taxonomy): Eukaryota > Viridiplantae > Streptophyta > Magnoliopsida > Sapindales > Rutaceae > Zanthoxylum > Zanthoxylum bungeanum. Next base: position 84,814 of record SKCR01037355.1, on the reverse strand, counting down.
ATACACATTTCTGCTTACACTAGAGCCTGGTAGCGCTCTGGTTAGGTGTTTGCACACTTTCTAAAATTGAGGTTTCTGGAAGGGAGGGTCGTCATTGGTTCCGTGAGAACCTGATCAACTACTTCATGTTTTAAGATTCACTATTCTTCATTAATTTCTCTGAAGTCTTCACTTATCTTACTATCTCCAAAATTCTTTTCTTATTTCACCGTACGTACTGAATCTTCTTACCACTTCTGTTTCCTTCTTGCTATCTCCTTATCCTATTCTTTAACTCCTCGTCATACCTATTAAGGCTAGTGATGGTTATCTCTTCTGGCTATTTCCTAAATCTCTGTTCTTTGCTCTTGCCAGCATTCACCACTATGGCACTTTTTCTATGGTCTGTACTAGTACTTTCATCACCTCTAAGTATCCCTAACCTCACGGGTCTGTTCTTCTATACTTCCAAGGTTTTCTAATGGCTGGTGGGCTAATCCTTAGGTTATTCTATGTTTGATCTATTCATGTGGTCTTTTATTATTACTACAGCCTTTATGTTAACTTGTCTAGTCCTTTGAGCTACACTGGGTCCTTTTTCTAATAACCTCGAAATTTTCTTAATCTATTTTGGGTGATCAATCTTCTGAAATGCTACGTGAACTCTCGTCGGTTTTCTTATAACCATCTACACCTATACAAGAAGGGACTAGGGTAAATATCTTATGTCTCAACGAGTTTTGATATCTTTATTTTGGTGTTCATGTGTCCTGGTAGAGTCTATTTCTCATGTAAGGTGGGTATGAGGTAGGCTCTATCAGGGCAACTTCCTTATCTGGTGCCTCGGGGGGTTCGAAGACTAGATAGCTTGAGGTCTTGTCTCTATCAGATTGTTGGGGGTAAGGTAACTATCTGTTTCTATTTCTCACTTGGGAATCTAGATCGGATTTTGGGTATATGGGGTTCTCTAAATCCTTTTTTGGCATCTAGGTCCATTGGGGCTCTCAAAACTAATCTAGGTTTCTTACTTCTGTTATCTCTCTGGCTATTCTTCGTTACTCGGGGAAGTTACTATCTATAGGAAGCTCTCGAAGGCTATGGGATTTATTTGAAAGAATTTCCTGAATGGGAGAGGAGTCTTACTTCTACTGGGCAACTCTAATACTTGCTGGGGCTTTCTCTATATTCTTGGCTACTATAGGTCATGTACTTTCTTACTGATCTAACCTTGTATCTATATCTTTTCTTAATTCTGACTACTTAATCATCTTTACACTTCCCTACTTCTATTCTAGCTTTCTCTTTTTCTTTTTACTTTCTTGGATAACTTTCTTTCGAACTTACTATCTGGTTCCCTAGCTTGTACTGAACTTCAAGGGGTAATCTAGGATGATTACGAAATGATTCCTAGCTAGAGTAAGGAAAAAGGATTTAGAAGTCTTGGAAATACTTACTAACCTGTCTGAGGATCTTGAGGACATACTCGAGGATCGGATATTGGAGAGGTAGTGCCTCATATACGGGTATCCCGGACATACTACGTATACAAAACCCCAACACTCTGCCCACTGCAGTCACTGACTCCCTAGACTACGCTCTGATACTATCTTTATAACATCCCTGATCTGGAAGATGTCACCAGCAGGGGATAGCAGTGTTAACCCCATAAGCCTCTGACCCTTCGACTATCTTCTTCACTATTAAACTGTCTAAATGCAAAAACATATATAGGGACCATAGCCTAACTTAACAACATAAAGTGCTTTTATTACTCTTAACTGTGTACTCAGTATAGCTATATAAAACTTAGACAACACATTAGTACAAATTTTCTCCCCTTGAGGGAAACACAAGTTTCAATCTACTTTGATTTCTCCCATTTTGACATTATCAAAAGGATGAAGAAGCAAAAATTAAGTTTTATGAGATTATCAACCAATACGTGCACAAGACATATGAAAGTTCATTAACATGCACACTTAACATATTTCATACAATTTTCGATTTTTCTATACATACTTCTTTTTACAACACTCTAATGAACACTTATAATAATTTATACGACATAAATTATGCCTGCAAATTTACCCTTACTCTAACTGGACTCTTATGCTCTCTGACTCTGATCTGGTGGACACCAAACCCAAGTGATTGCATCAGTATCCGTCCTCCTAAGCTCGTCCTCAGAGAAAACCTGCAACAAGAAAAGAAACTAGGAGTGGGGGGTTAGATCGCACTTCGATATAAGTGAGTGGACATGAAATTGAAAATCTCAAATCAATTCATTAAATCTTTAAAACAAAGTTCTAAGAAAGCCACTTCATATGAAAACTCTTTAATAAACAGGATTTTTCTGAAAATTGCCTTTGAAACTTCTGGTTCACAAAAACTATGTTCTAAAATCTTATTTCTAAAAACTATGTGCTGAAGATCTGAAAATTGTGTACTGAAAATCTAAAAACTAAAAAGTGCTCTACGTCCAAGAATACGACTCAACTAGACGTGTCCAAGAACAACTCAACCGGGTCTCTGAAACTAGTGATCTCTCTACACCCAGGATAACGACTCAACTGGGTGTGTGAAACTGGTGGTACTCTATACCCAAGACCACGACTCAACTGGGCATCTCTGAAACTGCTGGTCTACGCCTAGGACAACGACTCAACTGGACGTAGCCATAAAATACAACTGGGGGTGCAGATCTATGCTACCATTCAAGCTCTGAACTAGAGTCCAGGTACACGATCCTAAGTCGTCATCCTGGCTCTACATGTGCACATGTCCTCTATATCCATCAATTTCAACTGTATCAAGTTACATACTGGGGTGAGTTTTTACCTCATGTCTCGAAAAACATAAAATCATGCTTTAAAACTTTTCTGTCAAAAACATTTTTAAAACATAACATAAAGTATAAGTTTCATGTAATAAGAGTGATAAAAGAAATCTAACGCCCTAAGGCATAAAAAAATAAGTCTGATATCAAAACTTAAAACTTAATAAATAAAACCAGATAAGTAAAAGAGGTCCACTCACTGTTTAGGAATCTAGCTGGAGCTATTCCGCTTTGTCGAGGGAAAATTTTTTATTCCAGTGATGATCCTCTTTTTCTTGGATTTCTTCATCTTCTAAGCCCTCCATTGTTGCTAGCTTGCTTCCTTTTTCTTCTTCCTTTCTTCTTTTCTCTCTTCTTCTTCTTCTTTTTTTCTCTTCTTCTTTCCTTTCTCTCGGCTTCTCCTTCTTTTTCTCTTCATTTTCATTTCAATTTTTAGAAAATGGTGAATAGTAGTCCGTTATATAGTGGACCCAAATGATATTAAAAAAGTTGTAGAAGAATGTAGAAAATTGAAGAAAATTTGAGACTTTTCCATTTTGACCCCGAAATTACTATTCATCCAAAATTTTGGCTTGCGTTTTTTACCCGAATTTGGGAAAATATTCAACACATAAGTTGTAGGTCTTGATCTCAGCTTTCTGACGATATAAAATTCATAAAAATCGGAGTTCACACGAAAAGGTTATGCCCAAAATACCATGGGCTGTCCAAATGGAACACGGTACAGTCTCGTCCCGAGATTTCGAATGATTAACCGATCATTCTCAAAATCATTCCATGAGTATTTTTTAGGTCTCAACATGATTTATTTTATGTGTCTTTATCCCATAGTTAGCAATACGGTTGTATACAGTAGTAAAAACTACTGATCGTTACACCATGCCTCAACCCTCTCATTCCTCAAGGCCTCAGTGGATCGTTGGAAGCCCCTGATCTCAACCTTGGCCTCGTTTAGGCTTTTTGACAGCTATAGTTCTCTTTCAGTTAGTTGGCTTTGGAGTATATGGGCTTGACCCCCCCTCAGAGAAAGTGCTAGCCAGCACATCCATATTAGTAGCCAAGAAATAAGCCAGCTACATAACCAAGGACAAGGTCAATATCATCAATAGAGAAAGAAGATATTGTTGAAGTATAGAGGGGAAGTTATTACCTTTTCTTGAAAGCAATCGATTTTTCTGAGGATGTCCTTGGGAGAGAGGCTCTCATAAGCCATTACCTGGTCAAGTTTAATGTGCTCTGCTAAAAAGTTGAAAGTGGGAAGAAGGTGGGCTATCTCTCCCCTCACATTTCTAAGATGTCATCGATCCTCAATACCGGTGCTCCCTCTTTGCCTGAAGTGGAGGCAGTCGGATTTCTGCTCCTCCCAACCTTAGTTTTCCTCCTAAGGGCCATTTCAATGACTTCTTCAGGCTCCTCGCTCTCTGACCTGACGGAAACATCTTTTGGATGGTCGGGGGCAGGAGTTGGTGTTTGGTAGGCCTAGAGAATGTTGTAGCTTGGAGGCAGGGGTCGGTGTTTGGCTGGTTTGGGGAATATTTATGGGCTTGGGGTGGAGGCTGGTACTTGTGTTGACGCCTTTTGTCTTGCGATGGTGGGATTGGAGTAGTGACACGTGCGCAAGTGTTGCTAGACCCGCCCTTAGTGGAGCGCATTGCCTCCCGAGTAACCAAACATACATGCAACAAATAAGTGTTAGAACATCGAAAGGAATGTAAAAGGATGGGTCAAGCATCTATAGAATAAAGTGTCAAGCAGATCGGCAAACAACGGTCAATGGGTCAAAAGCAAGCTATAAAAGGTTCAGGATTTTTAGTAAAATGTGACACTTGATAGGAAGAGGAAGAAAGATGGAGGACAGGATGTTACCTCCAACTTGGAAAATATTTCGGACTCTGAGTCCCTGCCAGCAACCTATCAATGCATGTCGAATGGCCCATCAGCCTAGAACCATTTGTCCTTGAAGTTCTTATTAGCGGTCAGGAGGTCTAAGATTATATATCGAGCCCCGATATAGGTGGAAATCCTATCTTTATCCTATTAATTCTAATATAATTGGGATTAAAACAACTCAGGCTATAAATAAACCATTTACCATTAACGTATGATGTGTAGCAAATTGGAGAGAAATTTTGACTTTCACATGAGAAGCAAAGAAATAAAAAGAAAATTTTTAACTTCCTTCAAGTAAAATTTCATAAAATCCCAACATTTCATAAACTCTAAAATAAGTCTCTTTTCTTAAGCTAGCACTAAAGAAAAGACACCTACATAATATTGGATTTGAGAAATCCAAAATTCTTAACTCACTACTTTGTGTGGATATCCGTTGGAGGCCAAATATTTGGGTGACTAAAGAATTTACGAGGAGCGATTCGAGAATTATTTAAAGGCTTAATGTAAGCTTTTTATTTATGTTTCAAATATAAATATTATCATGAAACATGAAAATTAATAAAATCTTAGATTGGAAATTTATATTAAAATTGAAAAATTTAATTTTCCATCGCATATCAATGGTATGATATATATCCAACATTAATATCCTATTTGTTTGAAAAGGGTATGCTTTTCCAAAGATAAAATCCAGATCATCAGAACCCAGAAGCGATTCCAGGGTTTGTGACTCTCTTTTAGCCTTTATTTATTATCTCCTCTAGCTCACTCAACTTCTCTGCTGACAAAAGGGTATGTGGATTCCAAATCTTCAATGTAACCACGGACATTATGATTAAGATTTTTTTATCAGACACCAATATCACCATTATTGGTATTGCTCTTAACTCCAAGTACTCAACAGCTTTATCACAAAATGGAATGGTCAGCCATGTGTTGGAAATTCTTCTAATATTCATTAAATGATGTATATGTCTTTTGGATGCAATGGGTGCATGAGAGGGGTACAACCATTTGGAGGGTTGCACCCCACCCCAAGGGGGTGCCCTATTGGCACTCTTTCATGCCTTATAAAAGAGGCACCATGTCCAATTTCAAAGAGAGAAAGAAATATCTGAATTTTAGAGTCATATTCTTATTTCTTTTAGAGATAGTTCCAAGAATTTCCAAGTTCAAACACTTGTTAAGGAGTGCTCCTTGAACAAGAAGCATCCAAGGAATTCTGGGAGAACATTGGCCATTTGGAATCCGTTAAGCACCAGAGACGGAGGCTAATAAGTTCTTAATGACATAGAATCATCTCGACTTGGACAATTTCAATCAAGTTTTTCTAGTTCTTGAGTTTTAAGGTTTTCATGTTAAAGTAAATCCACTTTTAGATTTTGTAATTTGATTGATAAAAGCATGTTAATTTGTTGTTTAATGACACTATATTTACCACAATCTTAAGAACTTATTAATCTAGTGTTGTTAGATAGTAATTCACATGTTAGGTTAGAAAATATTCTGGAAATATAAAGACTGTGCATGAAAAAACCGTAGGGCATTTGAACGCTCGACGCACGCGGAGATAAAAATCTGAAAATTTGAAAGAACGTTCGAACGCGTATTCAAACTCAACTCGAACGCAAGCCTTCTACCTAAGAACATTCGAATGCATATTTAAACGTAAATTGAACGCAGACCTTCTGACTTAGTTTGTTTAAACTCGTCCTAAACGTAACTCGAACGCAAACTCTCATGAATTATTTCATTCGAACGCGTTCTCGAACGCTACACGAACGTGAACTCTTTGGAACACTTTGTTCGAACGCGTTCTCGAACGCAACACGAACACACACTGGACAGTCTCGTTCGAACGTAGATACGAACGTGACACTAACGAATCTGTCCTGGAATTATTATAAACTGCAAAGACTTAGATTAATTTAATATTAACTTAGTAAATCATATACTGAAGCACATTAAATCTTGGTAGTATAGATTTAAGTTATTATTAGGGTGTTCAATTATCACAAGTATACACTTAGTGATAAAGTTTGACAAGAAACCCACTTGGATTCGAATCCAAGCAAACCCCAAGAACCCGCAAATTTAATTTTGTAGGAACAAAAACCCTTCCAGGGCCACAAAGAAGATCCACACAAGAACTTGCCCTTGAGACCTTTAAGATGAATCCTTGTAGTGTTTTGCTAGCAAAGGAGAGGCCACTAAGTTTCCAAATTAGATAAGTCGATTCAAACTTGAAAAGGGGAATCCCTTCCTTACAAGAATCGGCCATAGCTAAAGCTTTATGCTTTTGAGTTTTACAAATTTCATTGATTGTCCTCAAAATGAAAAAGAAAGAAAGCTTAAATAGTGTTACAAAGAGAAACTCTAAAGGCATAAAGACAACAATGCCCCTAAAGGCTAAATTATAAAAATACCAAAGTCTTTAAGTCTTCAAAGGCCTGTGAAGCTTCATTCAAAACTGATTTGGGCCAAGTGAAGTGGCTTTGGGCCCTCTCTATTGAAGCCCACATGCGTCTCTATTTGTTTGTTGCAATTGGCCATAAAACTCTGAACTAATCCCGCCATTGCTTCTCTGAGTTTTTTGGTCCTCTGCCTCGTAATTGGCCATTTTGGTACTTGTAATGGGTCTTTTGCTTTGTTGTCGGCCTGGATCATGTCATCTCCTCCCTCTTGAAAAGGATTTGTCCTCGAATCTGTACCTGCATCAAAAAGAGTTAAGTCAGAAACATTAAATGTAGCAGACACATCATACTTACCCTGTAAATCCAGTTTGTATGCATTGTCATTAATCCATTCCAAGACTTGAAATGGACCATCCCCTCTCGGTTGTAGCTTAGAATTACGTGTGTTCAGGAAATCTCTCCTTGCACATGTGTACCCAAACCCAATCTCCAGGCTGAAATTACCACACGATCTCTTCCTTATTAGCATGAGAAGCATATTGCTCATTCTTTGTTGTATTTGCTCTCTTGCTTTCTCATATATATGCTTCACTAAATTGGCTTTCTTTTTTCCATCTAGCCTCGCATGCTCATCAACAGGAAAAGGTAACAAATCTATTGGAGTTAGTGGCTGGAAAACCATAAACAATTTCAAATGGTGTAGTAAGATGTAGAGGAATGAATACTACGATTATATGCAAATTCAACAAAGGGAAACAATCCTCCTAGGTTTTAAGTTCTTATTGATAATAGTACGCAATAATTGAGTCAAAGTCTTATTAACAACCTCGGTTTGGCCATCAGTTTGGGGGTGGCAAATAGTAGAATACAAAAAGTTTAGTTCCCAACTTATCCCATAAACTTTAAAGGACTAAAAGTGACTACATCGAGAATATTAAATCACGATCTGTAACTATACTTCAGGGAATCCATGGCGCATCAATAATCTTAACAGCAACTGACTTAGTTATCAAATGGAGCGGTGTGACAGTGCTCATCAATTTTATGAATGCCAAGGTGCCATCATTGAACCTTCAACCACACAAAGATGGAATCTCTACCCTTCTTAGTCCTAGTAAACCCAAGATAAATCCATCGATACATCTACCCATGGTTCACTAGGTATAGGCAATGTGTATATAAACCCATGAGGCATAACCTTAGATTTAGCCTGTTTACAAGTTAAATATTTATCACACAAACGCTCAATATCTCTCCGCATTTTAGGCCAAATAAAAATGTTCACTCAATACCCCTAAGGTTTTGGAAATGCCAAAGTGCCCATTAAACCCCCTCATGTGCTTCCTCACTAACAACTCACGTATACTACAAACAGGAATGCATAACCTATTCTCCCTAAACAGAAACCCATCATGTTGGTAGAATTTACTAAAAAGCAGACTTTTCAAATGCAGTATAGATAGTACTAAAGTCAATATCACTAGCATAAAGTTATTTAATAAATTCAAACCCAAGCATTCTTGCACTCAATGAAGTAAGTAAAGCATACATTCGCAATAGTGCATCGGCGATAATATTTTCCTTACCTTATTTATAGCGGATTACATATGGAAATGTCTCAACAAACTCTAACCATTTTGCATGTCGTTTGTTCAGCTTACCTTGGCCATTCAGATGCTTTAATGATTCATGATCTGTATGGATCACAAACTCTCGAGGCCATAAATAATGATGCCAAGTCTCAAGGGCTCGCACTATCGCATACAACTCCTTGTCATATTTGGGGTACCTCAAAAATTCTCCATTTAGCCACTAAAGTAAGCTATTGGTCGCTTTTCTTGCATAAGAACCGCTCCAATGCCTATCCCGGATGCATCACACTCAATCTCAAATATCTTCTCAAAGTTGGGTAGTGCCAAGACTGGTGCACTTCACAGCTTCATTTTCAGATCTGGAATGCACGCTTCTGCTCTTCACCCCATTTGAAACCAACAGTCTTCTTCACTATTTCAGTTAGTGGTGCTGCAATACTACTGAAGTCTTTAACAAATCTACGTAGAAGAAGCTTGCTAATCCATGGAAGCTTCCGACTTCTGTCACTGTTGTTGGTGTTGGCCAATCCTGAATTACCTTCACATTTCTAAATCTACCTCGATGCCATCTGCACTCACAACAAATCCAAGGAAAATAATTCTATCCATACAAAAAGTGCACTTATCAAAGTTAGCATACAGTTTTTCTTGCCTTAACACATCAAGAACATGCTTCAAATGCATAACATGCTCATCTACTATTTTATTGTAAACTAAGATGTCATCAAAATAAACCACAACAAACTTACCTAAAAATACAGGCATAACATGATTCATCAATCTCATAAATGTGCTAGGTGCGTTTGAAAGACCAAATGTCATAACTAACCATTCATACAAGCCATACTTAGTCTTAAATACAGTTTTCCACTCATCTCCCTCTCTCATGCGAATTTGATGGTATCCGCTCTTTAAATCAATCTTACTGAAAATTTTGGAACCATGCAATTCATCCAACATGTCATCTAGTCTAGGAATGAGGTGACGATACTTTACCGTAATATTATTGATAGCTTGGCAATCAACGCACATACGCCACATCCCATCTTTCTTAGGAACTAGAAGCACTGGTACTGCACAAGGACTCATGCTTTCCCTGACATACCCCTTGTCCATCAACTCCCGTACTTGCCTTTGTAGCTCTTTTGTCTCCTCAAGATTGCTCCTATAAATCGGTCTGTTAGGAATGACTGCTCCAGGTATGAAGTCTATCTGGTGCTCAATACCTCTAATGGGTGGAAGCCCACTAGGGATGTTCTCTGTCAGTACGTCACTGTAATCCTGCAAAAGAGATGAAATAGACACATGAAGCAAAAGGTCATTGTTAGTAAAATAAATATGAGGCTCCTTATAGACTAACAATAACATGAGCTTGCTAGCCTTGAACGCTTTCATCGCTTCACCCTCACCCATGTAGAAACTCTTTTTAACTCTCTCTTTTGTTTCCCCCTCACGTTCACTCACACTCCACTTGGGAACTCCCACGGCCTTGGCCTTATTTTTCTCACCAGATACACCACTCTCACTAGCCTCAACCAATGTGGTGTTTCCCTTCGCTCTCTCTTTGTCACGTTCAAGTTGTAACTTAACATGATCTTCATGGACTTGTGCAGGTGTAAGCGGGTATAATGTAATGGGTTTTCCCTTATGCTTAAAAGAGTATTTGTTCTTGAACCCATCATGAATAACCTTCTTATCAAACTGTCACGGTCTTCCCAAAAGAATATGTCATGCATGCATCGGTATCATATCACATAGGACATCATCTGTGTATGGCCCAATGGTAAAGCTCAACAATACCTGCTTTGTCACACTTATTTCCCCACAATCATTTAACCACTGCAACTTGTAAGGCTTTGGGTGTCTCAAACAACTCAACCTCAATCGCTCAATCAAAGTTGTGCTAGCAACATTAGTACAAATGCCCCCATTTATGATCATACTACATCCCTTGCCATTCACACGGCACCTAGTATGGAATATGTTCTCCTTCTGGTGCACACTCTCATCCTCTATAACATGTGCACTCAAAGCACACTTGACAACTAAGGATAAGTTATTCAGCGGGTATGCAGCTCCCTCATGGTCACTAGCATCCTCAAACTCTGGCATCTCCTCCTCAACCTCACTATCAGTAGAGTACACCTCTCCACTCTTTTTATCAATCACTAAGGTACGCTTATTGGGACATTATGAAGCATAGTGTCCATGCCAAACACTTGAAACACTACATTGACATTCTTAGTTCTAGTAGCAACTCACCCTCAGGTTTTGGTCTAGTTTTGCTCGGTTCTGCAGCCCTTTACCCTTGGCACTAGGTTCAGCCCTAGGCTTATTAAAGCCTCCACTGAACTCGCCTCTAGGCTTGTCAAAGCCTCCATCTCGCTTCTCATTCGGAACCCATTTTCCCTTCCATGCAGAAGTAGCCTGAGTACCAAATCTGGATGTTGACCTTTTCTTGAGTTGTCTTTCTACCTTGATAGCCATGTGAAGCATATCCTCCAAATCAACATAGTGATGCAACTCCACCATGTTTGCAATCTTTCTATTCAAGCCCCCATAAATCGTGCCATAGTAGCTTCAGCATCCTCAACTACATTTGCCCTGATCATGGCAACTTCCATCTCTGTGTAATAGTCCTCAATAATTTTGGTCCCCTGATACAGATGTTGTAGGTTCTAATACAATTCCCTTTAGTAATGGCTGGGTATAAATCTCTTTCTCATGAGACCTCTAAGTTCTTCCCATGTCTGAACCGACCTCTCATAATTTCTCCTCCGAGTAGAGACAAGCTTATCCCACCAAATCATAGCATAATCGGTAAACTCAATCGCTGCCAGATTGATCTTCTTCTCGTCTGAGTGGTGATGACAGTTGAAAATCAATTCTATTTTCCTTTCCCATTCTAAATAAGCTTCAGGATCATTCTTATAGTGGAATGTTGGTATCTTGATCTTGATGCTACATAGATCACCATCTTCATCTCCTCGTCTACCATATCCCCTCCTACCATAATCTCCTCTTCTGGAATGAAATGCACCTCCTATCAAACCTTCTATTAGGCCTCATATCATTGTTCTTATCAAACCTTCTATTAGGCCTCCTATCATGCCCAGGCTGAATCTCTCCTCCACATCATCAAGACCATCAGAATCATCAAACTCATTTTCAGCCTCCTCCTTCATCTGGTGGTACATATTGTGGTGGTACATGTCGAGGTAACACATTATGAGGTGGTGGTACATTCTGAGGTGGTGGTATATATGCTGGGGTGGTGATGCTCTAGGACCGCTACCAGTTTGAGTACTCTCTACACTCTTGGTCAATCTCTCCAAAGCAGTATTCATGTTCTTCATCATATCTGTAAATTTCCTATCCAAAGCCTCAAGATTTTCATCAGTGGTTAGACCTGCCATCTCAACACTAACAAACATATAGAAATAATAAGAAAGTAAAGTAAATATGTAAATCCTCACAATCTCACGTGTTTACACTCGAATGATATCACTCCACTCGTGTTTGCACTCTATTGGCTTTTACCCGATACTGTGCTCACAATCACTGCCTTTTACCACTCTTGAGTTCTTCCTCAATTCAAATGTGAATCACACTCAATCCAAGAATACAAAATCAAATGTAGTCCTCAAGCTAGAATGAAACACAATGGACCCAACAATATATATATATATATATATATATAAGGCAGACGGAAACAAAATGCGAACAGGAATAGCAATGATGAAGACTCAATCAATAATACTTAAGCTAGAGTAATTAGAATAAAGGAATAAACAATTAGCACAATGGGAAAAAAAATAAGCATGCAAATTCACGGTTATATGTAATTTCGGGAGAAAATTTGGCACCTCTATAGAAATTTGGATGGAATGCCCTCCACGGGCACCTAAATGATAAAACGGAACAAATTAAATTCAACAAAAAAATTTCACTTTATATTCTTTTTTTTTTCGCTCAAGTGATCACTATCACTCAAGTCTTTTTTTTTTTTTTTTGATAACTTTAGAAGCGGTTTAAGGTTCTGATTTCAGTAGCTGAGTAAGGTTCTGATTTCAGAGGTTGATTTTCAGGGCCTGATTTCAAAGGCTTTTGGTCAGGGTCTGATTTCAGAGGCTACTGGTCAGTGTCTGATTTCAGAGGTTACTTTCAGGGTCTGATTTCAGAGGCTACTAATCAGGGTCTGATTTCAGAGGTTACTTTCAGGGTCTGATTTCAGAGTCTGATTTCAGAGGCTAATCTTTAGGGTCTGATTTCAGAGACTATTTTCAGGGTCTGATTTCAGAGGTTAAGTTTTAGGGTCTGATTTCAGAGGCTAAGTTTAAGTGTCTGATTTCAGAGTCTGAATCTGATGGTTTTATTTTCTTTTTCTTTTACACTTCATTAGGGTTTTAGAAACAAGTCACACAGCCGCCAAAGAACATGCTTATTTCTTTAACATATGTTATAGAACAAAATGTGTATGACGAACTTATATGAAGAACACAACAAAAACCCAGAACTGGAAAATGATAAAAGATGAACTGATATGCAGAACACAAAAAAACCAGATCCAGAAATAAACAAAACGAAAACAGAAACAAGATCCAACAAGAACTGAAACGAAAATAACAAAGAACGAAAATAAAAACAGAATCAAACAAAAAAGAAAAGATAGGAAAAATCAGACCTTGGAACCCTGAGCTCTAGATACCAAATGACAAGAAACCCACTAGATTCGAAATCCAAGCAAACCCCAAGCAACGACAGAACCCCAAGAACCGCGAATTTGATTTTGTAGGAACAAAACCCTTCCAAGGCCACAAAGAATACCCACAAAGAACTTGCCCTTGAGAACCTTTAAGATGAATCCTTGTAGCATTTTGCTAGCAAATGAGACGCCACTAAGTTTGACAAACTTAGATAAGTCGATTCAAACTTGAAAATGGGAATCCCTCCCTTACAAGAATTCGGCAATAGCCAAAGCTTTAAGCTTTTGAGTTTTACAAATTTCGTTGATTATCCTCAAAATGAAAAAAAGAAAAAGCGTAAATAGTGTTACAAAGAGAAACCCTAAAGGCATAAAGACAACAATGCCCCTAAAGGCTAAATTAAAAAAATACCCAAGTCTTCAAGTCTTCAAGGCCTGTGAAGCTTCATTCAAAAATGATTTGGGCCAGTGAAGTGGCTTTGGGCCCTCTCTATTGAAGCCCACATACGTCTCTATTTGTTTGTTGCAATCGGCCATAAAACTCTGAACTAATCCCGCCATTGCTTCTCTGAGTCTTTTGGTCCTTTGCCTCGTAATTGGCCCTTCTGGTACTTGTAATGGGTATTTTGCTTTGTTGTCGGCCTGGATCATGTCAAGTTGATAAAGTTGAAACTTATTTGTGTGTTGCATAATTGGTTGAGAATTTAAGGTGTAATCATACACAAGTAATTCATTCTAATCTTGATTGACGCATACAATATATCTACACATATCAAATACTGTTTGTGCTATTGAATAAGTGTAATACTGGGTTTGAATTGCTAAGAGGTCCTATTGAAAAAATGTTTAAAGAATATTCTGTCAAAAGGCGATAAGAGCCTAAGTGGTCAGGGATTTAAGTGGTTACTTCGGACCCCCCCTCATCCTCTAGGAATATTCGTTTATTCATTTTTCTAAAGAATATTTGGTTGAAATTTAAGGACTTGTGTTTATTGGAACCACCGTCCAATAGAACAACAAGCGGTTACCTAGTATATCACTTTGAACAAGATCATTTGTTGATCGTTGTGCAATTTTTCTTCCGTAGACTAATTGACTCCTGTTGGTTTTTCCAGTTACAAATGGCTAGCGGAAACATCACAGTATCAGTCTCTCATGGAGAAAAGCTGGAGAAGTTTGGTGGGGCAAATTTCAAACAGTGGCAGAGCAAAATATTATTCTACCTGACAACTCTCCAGTTGGCTAAATTTCTCAAAGATCCTCCGGGTATTGTGGAGGGTGAATCGAAAATAGCCAAGGAAGAGCGAGAACAGACATGGTTGTCTGGAGACTTCCTGTGCAAGAACTACTTTTTGGGTGGTCTTGACAATACCCTATACAATGTGTACCAAGGCATGACTTCTGCGAAGATTCTCTGGGAATCTCTCGAGAAGAAATACAAAACCGAGGATGCCGGACAAAAGAAATTTATTGTGGTAGGTTCCTGGACTACAAGATGGTAGATTCAAGGACGGTGATGTCTCAGTTGGGTCAACTGCTGTTGATCATTCATGAAATACTGGATGAGGGTATGAAACTCTGTGAGATGTTTCAAGTTGCCACCATAATTGAAAAGTTACCTCCATCATAGAAGGACTTCAGGAGCTATCTGAAAACACAGAAGAAGCAGATGAGCCTTGAATACCTTAGTGTTCGATTGAGAATCGAGAAGGACAACAGGATGTCCGAGAAGGCCAGCTACAAGACTATGGAGTCTAAGGCCAACATCGTTGAGTGTGTAAAGGGTAGCAAGAAGAGAAAGAACAGTGGAGCTGATTCTTCCCAAGTGAACAAGAAGTTCAAGGGGAAATGCTACAACTGTGGAAAGAGCGATCATATGTCAAAGGACTGCAGAACAAGAAGTCTCAGGACAAGGGCAAGAAAAAGAAAAATGAGGCTCATGTCACTGAAGGTGAGCAGCTGACTGATGCGATCTCAGAGATGGACCTATCAGCAGTGATAACCGAAGCCAACTTTTAGGAATCCGAGAGAATGGTGGGTAGACACTGGGGCTACTCGTCATATCTGTGCAGATAGCAAGAGTTTCCTTGTATCAGAAGGTCGATGGCGGCGATCATCTGACAATAGGAACTCGTATACCTCTCAAATGGTTGACAAGGCACAGTGGTTCTGAAGATGACATCCGAAAAGGAGCTAAGATTAAGAATGTATTGCATGTTTCAGATATTCAGAAGAACTTGGTCTCGGGCTCTCTCCTTAGTAAGGCTAGTTTTAAGCTTGTATTTATTTCTGATAAGTTTGTAATGACTAAGAATGATATGTATGTAGGAAAATGATACCTAACTGAGGGCCTTTTCAAGCTAAATGTAATGACTATCAATCGTATGACACCCAACACACTACGATTCTCAGTACCGTATCCTACGTGACATCATCTCCACTATGACTAGAGTGATACTTCCGTCTTGATATCACACCCAACACACTACGATTCTCGATATACCCAGAAGAGGCGCACACAGAAACCAGTTAAAGCCTTGGACGATCAAAACCAAAGTATATTGATTGTCGTAAGTATTAGCAGTGCAAGTCCAGGTTAAGACCAAATACACTACCCTGATTTCGGACTTCCATAGACACATAGTCATACTACCAATGGAATTCCGAGGGGTTATCCAGAGCGAAGTTGTTTCCCGTACCATCGGTGAAACACAACCTCCTATTACACTTGCATGAGTATCCTATGCCCAAATATGAGAACTATGTCGTCATGCCCTTATAACGCGCACAAGTGTAATACTAGTCTTTTACGCATTTATCGATGTCCAATCTCGATAATACTCTGACTATGGATATTTAATGATTTATCCTTCGTGGACTAATACTGTCTCATATCATTCTCAATCCAGGAACAAATCATAAGGACCTCCTATCATTTATACATCTTGGTGATCTAATCACAAATGATAAGAGAGCAATCTCCTTTGTCACATAGTTAATTTGTACAACAACACCATGATCTGTACAAATAGTGACGCTATGGGTTATAATTGTCCAACAGTGGAAAGGTCACGTACCTACCTACAAATACCTGAAAGTGTGGGGGTTTCTTGCCAAATTAATGGTTCCTAAACCTAAGAAGGTTAGAATAGGACCCAAAACTGTTGATTGTATATTCATTGGATATGCTCGCATCAGTAGTGCGTATCGATTCTTGGTACACAAATCTGAGATTCCTGACATCAATTCGAGTATGATAATTGAGTCAAGGAATGCTGATAATTGAGTCAAGGAATGCGACATTTTTTGAAGAGACGTTTCCTTATAAAGAAAAACAAAGAACAGAATCTCTCAAAAGAACGATTGATGCCGTCAAAACAGTGACCAGGTTGACCAAGATTCAGATCAACGTGCAAACGTTGAGACAATCGAACCTAGACATAACAAAAGAGCTAGAATGTCTAAGTCATTTGGTCCCGATTTTCTAACATATTGTTAGAAAATGAGCCTCAAAGCTATAAAGAAGCAATGTCTTCTCCGGAGGCACCTCTATGGAAAGAGGCTATTAACAATGAGATTGATTCAATCCTACAGTACCATACTTGGGAGTTGGTTGAACTTCCTCCAGGTTGTAAGCCACTGGGCTACAAATGGATATTCAAAAGGAAGATGAAAACGGATGGATCAATAGATAAGTACAAGGCAAGACTTGTCATAAAAGGTTATAGACAAACGGAAGGCCTTGATTACTTTGACACATATTCACCAGTGACTCGTATCATATCGATAAGAATGCTCATAACCATAGCAGCTATATTTGATCTTGAAATACATCAAATGGATGTAAAGATGGCATTCTTGAAAGGTGAATTGGATGAAGAGATTTACATGGAACAACCAGAAGGGTTTAGTGTTCCTGGACAAGAACAGAAGGTGTGCAAACTTGTAAAATCCTTGTACGGATTAAAACAAGCACTTACACAATGCCATGAGAAATTTGATAAAGAGATGTTGTCAAATGGGTTCAAAACTAATGAGTGTGATAAGTGTGTGTACACCAAATCAACTCAAAAATGATATGTCATTGTATGTCTCTATGTAGACGATATGCTGATAATTGGTAGTAATCATGAAATGATTCAGTCTATCAAGAACGTGTTATCCAGCAGATTTGATATGAAAGATTTGGGAGTAGCTAATGTGATCCTAGGAATTAAGATTTCTAGGACATCAAACGGATATATATTATCTCAGACTCATTATATTGAGAAGATACTTGAGAAATATAACAAGGGGATCTAAATATGGCTAGAACCCATGTGGACCTAACTCTTCATCTATCAAAGAATACTGGCTCAAGCGTATTGCAATTAGAGTATTCGAGAATCATCGGAAGTCTGATGTATCTCACGAATTGCACACGACCTGATATCGCTCAAGCTGTGAATCGACTTAGTAGATATACAAGAAATCTAGGACATAACCACTTGAAAGCCATAGTAAGAGTTTTGAGGTATCTGAGAGAAACTTCAAAATATGGGCTACACTATGAGATATATCCTGCTGTTCTAGATGGATACAGCGATGTTAACTGGATATCTGATATAGTGAATTCCAAATCAACGAGTGGATTTGTTTTCACACTTGGTAGTGCAGCCGTGTCATGGAAATCCTCGAGGCAAACATGTATTGCCTGGTCTACTATGGAATCAGAATTCATAGCCTTAGATAAAACAGCGGAAGAAGCAGAATGGCTTAGAAACCTCCTGGAGGATATTCCTAGTTAGCCCAAACCAGTGCCAGCGATAAGCATACATTGTGACAGCCAATCAGCTATTGGGAGAGCCCAAAATACAATGTATAATGGTAAGTCTCGACATATACGTCGGAAACATAATACCATACGTCAACTTCTCTCAAGTGGCATAATATCGATCGATTATGTTAAGTCGAAGGAAAACCTAGCGGATCCACTAACTAAAGGTTTACCTCGAGAGCAAGTTGAGAAGTCATCGAGGGGAATGGGCTTGAAGCCTATAAATTAAGAATTATCACTTTGGAAACCCAACCTAGCTGACTGGAGATCCCAAGATCTAGGTTCAAAAGGGATAACTGAAACTTTGTGCAATTCAAAACAAGCACTGAGGAGTTTTGTACTCTTTCTCATTCCGATAATGACGCTGAGTGTGTATGTCATTGGTTAGAATAAGCTAAGGCTTTTAATTATCACTATATTAGGAGATGAGTCTTAATGGGGGTAAAGATAGATTACCTCTTGATAGTAGATCACCTATTTCAAGTAAGAAGTGAGGCCGCTTCCATGAGAAATTTTAAAGGCGGGTTACCCTAAAGTACTTGATGAATCCAAGACCGATGTTCAGGGCCGAAATGAACACAACCGTAGAACGGGAAAATGGTCGAATTAAAGCTGTGTGTTAGCAATTGTCTTGATTTACACCAACAACATAACAGTTCAAGACTATGGGTCACTAGTTTGCCTAGTAAATCCGATTGTCATTCACTAGGAAGGTTTAAGGCGAAAGATACCTATTTCGATGCAGCTTTAGTTCATGGTAACTCTCTCAAGTGTCTACATGAATATTTGAAGAATTGTGGGGGGCTGTTGGAAATTCTTCTAATATTCATTTAAGGATGTATATGTCTTTTAGATGCAATGAGTGCATGAGAGGGGTACAACCCTTTGGAGGGTTGCACCCCACCCCAAGGGGTGCCCTATTGGCACCCTTACATGCCTTATAAAAGAGGCACCATGTCCAATTTCAAAGAGAGAAAGAAACATCCGAATTTCCAGGACTATTATGATCGAAGCTATAGGCATCTTACCTCTTTCTTTAGGCAAGCTTATTCACCATTAAGTCTGCATACTCTGTTACTCATAGCGAGTCGCTCCGTCCTCCTGTGTAGATGTAGATATAGAGGCACCTTTTTTCATTCTGTCTGGTCTGTCGGGCAGGTCACTCACCGATCAGACGAGAGAGAAGACGGGCGGATATAGAGTCATATTCTTATTTGTTTTAAAGAGAGTTCCACAAATTTCCAAGTTCAAACACTTGTTAAGAAGTGCTCCTTGAACAAGAAGCATCCAAGGAATCCTGAGAGAATATTGGGCATTTGGAATCCGTTCAGCACCAGAGACGGAGGCTAATAAGTTCTTAAGGACAGAGAATCATCTCGACTTGGACAATTTCAATCGGTTTTTCTAGTTCTTGAGTTTTAGGGTTTTCATGTTAAAGTAGATCCACTTTTAGATTTTGTGATTTGATTGATAAAAGCATGTTAATTTATTGTTTAATGACACTATATTTACCACACCATGGCATGTTCATATATTGTTTTTGGAAGGACCCTTATTATCATCCATTGAAACCAATACAATTTCGAAGCTCTCTCCTTTGTCCTTCAAACTTCTGTAAAAGCCTATCAGCATTGGAGTGAAATTCCGGCATGATCTAAATGAACCAAGTGAAATGTACAAACCCACCATCTTCCCTTCAAGCTCTGAGATTGGAACCTGCATCAAAAAATTAGAGAAGTGAGGGAATACAAGGGCAATGATAATCAAGTACAATCTTTTTGCGAGCAATATGTATACACAAGACCTGAACTATAATCTTAAAATATATAGAGTTAAAAAATAACACCTTAATACGAATAAACCTTAATTCAAGTTCATACAAGAACGTTCAAATTAGGATTGGTAAAAAAATCTCAAATCTTAATTGAGATTCAGGACGAAAAATCGTCCCAAATAAAAATTTCTATTAGGTTAAAAATTCATCGAGATTTAAGATCCCGAATCATTTGATTCAGGATTCAAGATGATTTATTTGCCCTGATTCAAAAAAAATCATTCAAAATTCATAATAATTTTTATCCTCCCAAATCATTTTATTGAGACGAGTCGGGACCTATAAACAACCAACAGCCCATTACCATTCACTACAATTCCTTTCTCATTCAAGATTATGAGGCCAGGAGTTGATTCAACAGCAAACAAACTCTTCAACCGATCACGAGTTGTGTCATTGGAATATGCAAATGAAAGCCAAGGCATTGTCGAGAAATGTTCCTGGAGTGATTTCTCGTCACTGTCGAGTGAGATGAGAAGGATCTCAAAGCCAACACCTTCTGTTGTCAGCTCTTTTATAGGTTTCAATTATCATTGCCATTGGTGTGTTATATTTGACTTTGACTCATTACGCAAGACGAGGCTGCGAAGTAGAGACCAATTGGTTTTTTGGTCCAATTCATCAAATGTAGTCTGCAAAATAATTTATTACAGGAGTTTTGAGAGGGTATGTGGGACCCACATGAAATTTATATTAGATAAATCTTAATAATTGTCTTAATGTTCGGTACAAATTCAGTTTAGCAATCCTAATCTATAAACAAAAGTTTTTTTCGATACTTTTGGGTATCAAAAATCTACAAGATTTGACAAAAATATGGCATTAAATGAATGGGCATGTTTATGTGCATGAATTGTGGTAATAGTTGAATGAGAAAATAGATGATTGAGGGGGAAAAATTTAACATTAGTTCCATTACTTGGCAGCAAAGTATTGTCACCTCTAGGACCAAGCAACGATATTTAACCTTTGTGTTTGGTTTTGTTCACTGAAATTTTAAATGCGGTGAGGTGACTCTGGACAAAAATCTGCTTTGGAATGATCAGCAAGACCAATTTGTTTCTTGTGTTAATCGACCTAATTAATTGTCTCGTATGAAAACCAATTCAAATTAATAGAGAATCTCAGCGGCCCTTCAGTATTTTCCTGAGCCGGCATGGCCATTTGTCAAATATTTCAATATGAATTTACCCAAGGAAGGAAATTTGTATCATCCAGGGAATGCAACTAAATGCTGGTATGATTGGTATTGTGGATTTGGGGTGGCAATTTAGGTCAGAATTCGTTTATTCGTTTTCGATTCGCTTTAAAGCGAATACGGGTTTGAAAATGAAATCGTTTAATAAATGGGTCAATTCGATTCAATTCGTTTATTAAATGAATCGAATACGAATTTAAGTTCATTAATTCATTTATTCGTTTTATTATTTCTAGTTACTAGTTCTTGTTATTTTTCCATTAAGATTCGAGAAACTATAGCTAATTATCATAGAAAAATAATATTTTCGATATTTGATGAGATATTTTTTTATAAATATATTAATTACATATTTCATATGTATATATTTATGAAGAATTATTGTAAATCAAATGTGGTAAATTATTTTATTAAATAATATCATGACTAAACGAATATTCGTATTCAATTCGTTTAATAAACGAATCGAATACGAATTCTAATATTGGGATTCGTTTAATAAACGAATCGAATACGAATCCATCATATTTCGATTCGTTTCGGATTCGATACAAATTTGTTTCGTTGATTCGTTTTGCCACCCTTATTGTAGATAGCAGTACCATTATGAGTTTCCTAAATTTTATTTTATTTCCTTAATTATACCAAAAGTGTGTCCAAATGGTTTGAAAACAAGAGGTCAAGATTCGAATCCAAGGAAGTGTATTAAAACAACTTTTCATCAAACAAAATAGAGATGATACATAGAACTGAAAGGAATTCAAAATTACGTGTAAAATGCATTTTGTGAGAAAAATCAAGATAGATCGCTTTACCAGAGTCGCAAAAGAATGACAGTACAGAAGACTGTGATGATAAAAGCAAACCCAGGTGTGTATAAGTTGAAGAGCTCCAATCAAGTAAGAAATGAAGATGCCATCACTTTGAGTCAATAGCTATCTATCATTCTTCTTTGAATTATGAAACTTTTTGGCAATACCAGATTTCAACTTGCCTCCCACGGAGAGAGCTTCCAGAACCATAGAATCAATTTCTTGCTCTTTTTTATCATAAATATAGAAAATCACAAACGCCAAGGGAATTCCTGCAAATAATAGTGGATAAAAATAATTTTACATCAACTCTTGAGAGATTATTCTGGAGAAGGAAATAAGTCACTCTATTGATGAACTGAGAACTTGGCAGTCAGAGAAGGCAAGATGCCAATCTCAGAAACTCTTATGGTTAAGAATCAACAGACAACTGTAAGGAATTTGGATATCTAAAGCATGTATCAGAACGGCGGCGGCAAGGAAGTCGATGTCTATTCAGATGCCAATAAAAAAAAAATTCAAGGCACTAAATTTACGGTACAAATGTTTGTTTCTGATCCTGATGTAGTCGTCGTATAAAACCAAAGCTGAAAATTCTCAAAATCTAACATGCAGAAACTTGAAATTCTTTTAAAAATTGAAAGACATTCAGAATATTATAGGTTTTATATGGCTTCTAGGTGTTGGTGATGGCTTCTAATTTTATTTTTTTATTAATATTTTTTTTAGCATTTCGAACTTCCTAAAAGGAACAAGAAGGTTTTCATGTGTGTATCAGTGTATGGGGGGTCTGGGTGGGAAGAGGAGGAAAGGGTACACACTAGCAGTCTAGCCAGTCCAAAGTCAAAGGGAACAAGATTCAATGGCCAAAAGCCAACATGCATAGCCTTTTTTTTCTTTTTTTTTTTTAAAAGCCAACGGATTTTGAAACCTTTCTTGTGCTTGTAAGACTGCCCAAATGTACCAGCCGGACTAGCAAAAAGGAGGGAAAGAAAAACTTTGGGCATGCAGGCATGTTAGTCAGAGAGAAGAGCGAGAGAACCTTTAATGAATAAGCTTTGAAGTGATATGCCCCCAAGCAAGCTTAGTAAAGAAAGGGAGAGAACGACCTGTTTCATTGCCAGACAAAATGAAGTGTTAGCGAACAATATACAATCAACATGTGAGTTCAGTTCGAAATCCAAACCTCTTAAGAGGTTTTACGAGCTAAACTAACTAAATGATATGTCTTCTATATGCATAATCAAGTAATTCATAAGCACCCGAGACTTTTTAATCAAGTGAAAAAAATACAATTTCCCATGAGATAACTACTGGCCAACCCACCAGCCATAAAATACAAATAAATGCTTTCATTAATTTTATTAATGTTGTTTGAAATTCAAATGCTTCCAACATTTTAGCACATAGTTATACAGTTATTAGATAGTAACATGGGCAAACAATGATCTTTACAAGTACATATTATTCCGATATGTATCTTGTGATTGTGGAACTTTATTTTTATGCTCATAACAAAATCTATACCAAATGTTAGAGGAAATTATAGGGAAAGTGGATGGAGGGGATAACTCTTCCTCCACTACAGGAACAGAAAAGCGTAGAGTTCTTACATGGTGCACATTTCTAAGTTTGTTTTGTAAACAGAATTATGTAAAATAATAAGACAGCAGTCATATATACCTTGAGGAATAGAATCCAGTCATTACCCTTGCTAAGAGATTTTAAAGCATTAATAGAAGTATTCCACGATGAGGCTACGGAGCGAGCAAGCCGTTGCGATTTCTCTTCCGACAAGTGGAAACTAGATGCGGGAATTTTCTCGACCGTATATACAAATCTGCACCAGTAAAAAATCCATTTAGAGACAGTAGTCCCACATAATAAACTCTATGAAGATAATTCATGTGCCAAACGCAGTGTTCTAAAATGCGCTAGGCGCTAGTCGGGCGGCGGCCCAGTGCCTGGAGCGCCCAATCGGGGCCTAGATGGTTAATCGGAAATTGAGAATTTCTATAATTACGTTTAAGATTTGGTATGATTTGGAGAAATTAATCATAGATAAATGTTACTTGAGTAATAGCTAATATTTATAAATGGTCAATTTGATGAGAAACTAACAAAAATAGAAAAAATATTAGATTTTTGAAATTAGGGTTTATGCTCTAAATTGGGATTTTTTCAAATTGATGAGTTAGAGAGTTAATTTTATAAAAATAAGGTTAGGATTAGGATTGGGGTGTGTAATTCGACCGGAAAAAGCAATTAATTTCGAATTCTGCGTTGGTCAACGACGATTGACCGATGAATTTGCGACGAGTGCCTGGCCCCAACGATTTGGGGCTAGGCGCGGCGGCCATAGGCCGCCGTACCCATACACACTGCCTAGGCGGGGCGTTTTAGAACACTGGCCAAACGACAGACAAATTTCATAACAAGATCGTATTCATTTATAGGATAATTGCAAGTGTATTTATCTTTAACGGATAAGAATTCAATCTGCTAAAAGATTACATAACATAGAAGCAACAGATATAAAATCTTCTTTTAAGTCACAAATCCAATGAAGAAAGTTTGGCCAATTTGTAAGCTCTTAATTTGAATGAAAACGACGAATTGGATACTGACATTCAAAGAAGAGATTAGGCAGCATACATTTTCTCTGGTAAAATGCCATGGATTAACAAGAAGATTAGCATCAAGAAGAGGAGCTTTGAGAGTGCAGTAATGATGGTATAACCAGGTACAATCAAGATGTAGTAAATTGCCACCAAAATTAATACTGCAGTGACAGTCCGCTTTTTATCTTTCCAGAGTAGCGTGTCAGCAACTGCAAAAGGCAGCAGCAAGGTGGAAAAGTTGCTGATCACTATGTTTAGATAAAATAAAAACTGAAACTTCTGAGCATACCCTTCTCTCTTCCCTCCCAGAACTAATAAAGACTGTAATTTCAGTAACTTCTGTAACATCTTATAATGCTGAATTTATAATTGAGCCACAAAGATTAGAATATGCTCCCTCAGATGGACCATATCAAAATATAGTGTACATGAAAGCAAGTTCCTAAAAAGGATATAAGAGCTTGTTTCAAACGAATGTAGCAGGTGATTCACACGGTGCCCATACAAGCAAAATACAGGATACGTCACTGCTTAAGAGATGCCACATGTGTGGCTGCTATGTGCCAAAAAGAAAAGAAAATGTGTGTCATTACCATGTCCTACCTACTGAAGCAAGTGTTCCTCAATATTTGAATTGGAATTCCTTTCCTATTAATTCAACCATATTATTCTATGAAGCATTCATAATCAACAAAGTAATTATCTCAAAACTAAAAAAATAAAGTAATGCCCATAAGGTGTTTAGAATAACCCAACCAATATAAAATGCCAATAAAGTGTTTATATGCCTCTGTTTTGGTTGATATGCAGAGAGGAAACATCTACAGTATCTGGAATCACATCACAGCCAAATATCAAAAAGGAGATGATATGCAAAAGAAAGAAAGAAAACTATTCATACCCCTTCCACTACCAAGAAGTATCAAAGCTTTGGATGGCCCTTCTCTCTTTATTTGACTTTCAGCTCTCAAGTGTGAATACGAGTCAACGGTCCTCTTTATACCCTCCTGCAGAGTAATCAAATCACATTACCATATACTAAATTTATTAGATCAAACAGAAGGGTTAGAACAAAGGTCAACCAGCAGTCAACATCAATCAGGGCAAAACAAAACAGTACAAAGAAGGCTGTCTTACAATGAACAGTGTTAAAAAAAACTAACACAAAAAAGGCACCACAAGTCTTACGACTAAATAATTTTAAGAAAAGGAATCCTGAAATTCGTTAGATACTAAAGCCTAAAAATGATGCTAGAAAAAACCATAATGCTTCTCAATAGAAAAACGAGATAAAAGAAGTTGGTATGACTTGAAAAAACTTCACTGCTTTTCTGTTTATACAGCACTCTTAAATATGAAGCAATAAGAAATAAATGATCAATTTTCTCAGCCTTCCTTTGACACATCGCACTCCAATTAGGAAATAAATAAACATTTGATCTATTCCTTTGTACTAAGTCACAAGTGAATCCTTCCTAGAGCCGAAGTTCAAAAACTAATTGGAATCTTACAAGGAACTTTAGTCAAAAGTGTCTAGGTTCAGCTGCATATGTACTTGTAATTATAGTGAAAGAGACCTCATGGCTCATTCTAAGGTTCGAAGCACATTGGAGATTAACCTTTACACAAACAATTAAATATGTATAGATTTGCTGCATAAAATAGATCAACTAAAGGGTTAAAATTAATAGACTAGTAAACAAAGAAACTCTCATTAATGATTCCTACACTTGGAAATAAAGCTAAACCCAACCCAAGCGTTAGAACTCCTTAACTGAGGAGGTTGGTGGAATATGATAACCATGGAGAACAAAAGTGTGGCACAAGTTTTTCAAGTTGAAGTTTCATAAAAAACAACAAGATATTTAGCGTAGAGCAACGAAAAGCATTGTTTGCTATATTTCATGGAAAGACACCAAACCTCAAGTGATACAACGGGCATGTAGCCAAGTCGATCGTTTGCTTTTGAACAATCAAAAGTTCTGCTGCAAGAGAGTAGTCTAACTCTTGAAGGTGTCAACTGTGGAACCTTCATTCCATATGGACCTAGCAGCCTATATGTCAACTCTACCATGTGTGCAATTGGCATCATAACAAAGGCAGGTATCTTTATACTCGGCCTGCAAACTACATCAATTAAGACAAAGCGACAACGTGCATAATTTTCATAGCATCTTTAGTTCCTCATTTGAAATTAAGAACAAATATTGAATACATAAAGCACAAATACAGTAAGGTGTTGTTTGTTTTGTTTTTCGACTTAATGGCTCCATATGACTTGACTTAGGTAATTTGGACAATTAAGATTGTTTCTTTTTATGACTTAATAGAGATTTTCAGATATTATTAGCTAATACAAAAAGACCACTTTTTTTTTTGGCTTGATGTAAGAAGTCTGCATGGGTCTAAAAAATTATCTTCTAAAAAATATCCCTACCTAAATATTAAAATTCATATTAAATACATATCATTCAGATTCAGACATTCATGTTCATACAGAATTCAGATAATTCAGGTCCATTCATATTTTAGATAGACAAACAAACGCCACCTAAATGTCTATTCATTATCATAGAAGGTTATATGCCATATTTTGCAAAAACCAATAAGTTGTGCACCAGTGTACAGAGAGAGAAAATAATAGGTCACTTCTAAAATAATGATAATGAGTCAAGCCATTTGAAAATTAAATTGTTCATACTATTTCAAAATTTCCACCGGGGTAAAAAAACTCAAGCTTACACTAATGTTACGGGAGAAATCAAATGCAATGGCACTTAGAAATATCAATAATTTGCATATTGTTATAAATCTTGAGGCTTAACCTGCCATAGGTGCAAACTTATTTTAAAATGTTTATGAATGAATTATCAAGTTCACAGCCACAACAAAGACAATTTACCAACAATGATATATGCCCTGAAAATATTTTTAAAAAAAATGATAAAAATGCACAAACATGACAACCACTAGGTGTATTTTTCAAATTGAAATAATAAAAGATAAAGCACCTCTGATAGCCAAGACCTTCAAGAATTATTGAAACAAATTCCCAAAACTTGATTGGCTCCATATTGGTTATAAAATATGCCTGCAAAATCATCATATTTAGTTTATGTTATAATTCCAAAAGCAACCTCTAGACTTGCATCTTTACAAGCCAAATACATTGCATACTATAGTGGTTTCTACATTTCCTGCCAACAGTAAATACAGAAAATCAACTAACTTTTCTCCTTTTACTCATTTACATATGAATCTAAGATCAAAAGAAATTGAGTGGTATTGAAACAGTACCTGCCCTGCAGCTTTCTCTGCAACTGTCGCTTCCGATGCTAGAGCTCGTTCAGCACATATATGAGCATGTGCCACATTTTCAACATAAGTGAAATCATACATGTTATTGCCATCTCCAATTATGAACTGGCCATTAGAAAACAGAAAGGAAGAAGATAGATATTAGATTTCATTGACAAAGGCCTACACCAGTAAGCAATATGCACAAAGTTTCTGGGCCATGGTTTCTGGTGCCATGCAGTAAAATATTTTTGGAGTTTTCGCATAGGCACGAGAAATAGAGAGCCCTTAAATAGACGTAATGAATAGAACCAACAGAGTCAGAACCTTACAGACATCATAGCTACACGAGCAGTCAACTCATTCGCAGGGAAGCAGAACTACAATCTGACTCTTGATTACATTTTAGTAAGCATTCTTTTTGAGTTTCAAACGGGGAGAAAAGCTGGGAAGAGTGTGCTTACGTGTGTGTTTGTTGGGGGTTGGTAAGGGAAGGAGTTGGAGCGCACATGCATTACAAGATGAAGCTCCTATACTACCAGATAAAAATAACAACTAAATTAGAGACCAAAAAAAATTGAGACAATGAACACAATACCTTAGATTTTCCAGCCCTTGCAGCAACAACTAAAGATGGAACCAATAACCTATCGCCAGGACCAAAAATGCTGCTAGGACGTATGCAACAAGTTAGAATCCCATTAGTACCATTAGCCTTGATAACCAATGCCTCTCCTTCAGCTTTTGTAGCTGAATAAAAATCATTGGCCTGAAACAATTAAAGTGAAATATCTAGTCAACCTCAGAGTTTTTTTTTTTTTTTTTGATTACAATACAAGTCTACAGATATATAATCTGGAATATTGAATACAAACATTGAAGTACATCCAGAATTCTACGTCTATTAGAGACGAAACATCAACTCCCACTCAAATATGGGGAGAATTCTACTCCAACCAAGAGGAGAATATTCAACTCTCAAATTTGAGAGAAATATTTTTCACTCCCTGCCATTGCAGGGAGTCGAACTTGTGCTCTCCCATTTGGGAGAGCACAAGTCCACCACTGGGCCAAGAGCCCAGTGGCAGTCAACCTCAGTGTTAGTGGTAGTAAAGAATATTAAATAACTGATAACATACATGAATGTGCAAAAAAAAAAAAAAAGAGTCAGCAAATTTAATACCTTAGCTGCATATGGTAATGATTCATTCCCATTAATGATTCCATGAATCCCATCAAAAACCACGCTGGGAGAGCTAGTATAAATAAGTCTCTTTACTTTAAGCTCAACACAAGCATCAATAACATTCTTTGTTCCTATAAATTACAGTTGAAACAAAAATATAAACTACAATCACTTGACAGGCAATTAAATTCAGTTCCTACAGCAGACAGCCGAAGATCTTACCCTCCACGTTAACTGAATGATGAAGCTGATAATTATTAATGGATGAATTCGGCGCAGCCATGTGGTACACAACTTCAGCTCCTTGTAATGCTGTGAAAAACAAACAAACTCAATCAGTCAATCTCCAAACCAAAACATACGGCGTGTTTGGAAATGCTTTTAAGTTTTAATACAAATTAATAACCTAGAAGAACTTGAGCCTTGTGTCGAAGATCGAAGGAGACATAGTGAGCACGGCCGGACCTCAAAGCCTCGCCGAGAATCCCCTGCTCTTCGTGCGATTCAAGGGCAATAGTGTCGCTCAAATCAGCGATTCTAACAGAAAACATATCGTATCTGATCAGCATTTCCACCAAGTGGCGCGCAGCGAAGCCTCTTCCACCGGTCACCACGCACAATTTCTCCGGCCCTCCCTCCGCCGGCATTGCTCCTACACCGAATCAAATCCATGATACAATCAAATTAATTAAGTAAAACAAATAAAGTAACTTTATTTACTCACCTTCGTGTGCTTTAGTGTTTCAATTGGATCTGAGAGATCAGAGACGAAAATGAAAGCGACAGTGAATGTGAGAGAAATATTCTGTGGCGTCAGCGGAGCAAGCGATGCTCTGTTGTCTTTGTTCTTTAGTTCATTTATTGATTTCAAAAGACCCGACCCGTATTTTGGGTTGGGCCTTGCATTACGGCCTGTCGTAATTTAAAAAATTCAGGAAAATTTGTCCCCATTTTCGCCAGGATGGCAGAATATTTCAGGAAATAAGACAGTATTATAAGTCCGAAAATTACACAATTAAGTTGTTAGGGCATGCACACGGTTCGGTTACGGTTGGAAATCGTAATCGAATCGTATGATTTACGGTTCGGTCAAAGTCAAATCGTAAATCTTAATCATAATTGAACCGTAATCATATTTTTATTTAATTATTTTAAAAATATTATATACAATTTAAAAAATTATTAAAAAAAACCTGATTCAATCATAAAAAATTATGATTTCAACAGGATTTTTTATGATTGAATCGGATTTTGTTACGGTTGAATTGTAAATCCGGTTCAACCGTCTGTTGGAAATGCACTAATCGCAACCGAATCGAACTCATCTGATTCGATTGCGGTTTACGGTTCAATTTATTAAGGCGGTTGGTCAATGATTTGTCAACGATTCGGTTGCGGTTCAGTTACGATTTGAAACCCTAATCGTGTACATGTCTAGTCAGAGAGTCTAAATTTGTACATTGGGAATTAGGTATTAATTTTCATTTGGGTCATGAAATATTATTAGGTGTAGCTAATTATCGTTAAAATATGGCAATTAATTCTTTATTGGGAGATGAAATCCACATCCTTTTCCATTCCGCACTTTTTGAATTATATATTATTATTCCATAAGTTATATTATAATGCCGATAGTATTGACTTAATTTAGTGGATATGTTTAAATGAATTTTTTTTATTTTTTAATAAAATTAATAGTTATTTGATAAGAGTATGGATGGCAAAAATCTCAGTGTCGATAAGGATCATGTGGCATTAGGGGCAGGTAATGAAATAATTTTCTATACTCGTTAGTTAGATGGACTGGATACGAGTATTGACATCTACTTTCTAATAGAGATTAAATATTTATGTGAATGGGCCGATACACTAAAACTATATATAAAATATTAACATCCTTTTATTATATCCGACCAATTATCATCTCTATATACGAGAACAAAAATAAATCATCAAGAAATCCCTTTAATTATTCAACATTCACATATAATTATATTATATCCTCTCAAATAATTATGAAGTCACGGAAGATATACTTTAACACAAACCAAAAATTGAAATGAATACATAAATATCAATCTCCTCCCATCATTTGAGATGCCATCCCTAATTAGTGATGATGGATCTCGTAGTAACCATGGATCAGAGAGACGCAATGAGGCATCCAAAGTAATTGTTGATGGAAGAAGTAAACCAGCTGCCATTTGGCACGACCAATATGTTTGACTTTTTGA
The DNA here is from genome assembly GCA_019454045.1 of Zanthoxylum bungeanum. Classification (NCBI taxonomy): domain Eukaryota; kingdom Viridiplantae; phylum Streptophyta; class Magnoliopsida; order Sapindales; family Rutaceae; genus Zanthoxylum; species Zanthoxylum bungeanum. The sequence goes on along the minus strand of SKCR01037355.1, from coordinate 53,397 downwards.
CATGATAGATTATAATGTTATTGATTTTAAGAATGTCAAATTATTCCATCATGAAAAAATAATAATTATGTTATCAAATTGTCTTTCAAATTACTTTTTTAAATTTGCGGCAAGTCTATTGTGTGTTGATGAAATAGAATATTTTATTTTGTTTTATAATGAATCCTTTTTTTCAAGTTGCAGATTTTTTTTAGGTGGAGGGTTCATAACATTTCTGAATTTAAAATTTATGTTAAATATATAGATTAGAGAATGAGATCATATTTTAGTCACTCACAATACATATTATTTTTATTTTATTTAAACTTCAAGTAGGCATGCTCTTTAGATTTATGATGAAAAGTGATGTCTTTTACATAAATCAAGTTACTATAGAGATCAATCAATTAACATTATACTATTATATAATAACGTATTTTATATTATATAAGAGATATGTAGGTAGATCTGGCCACGGTTTCGGTTCCGAACCGAAACCGAAACCGAACCGAATGGAACCGTAAGGTTACGGTTCCATCTGGTTCCGGTTCCGGTTCCAAAATCGGAACCAAACCAAACCCCAAAGGGTTCGGTTACGGTTCCAAATAAAATGGAACCGTAAACTTAAAATTTGGTTCGGCTGCAGTACCGGTTCGGAACCGGAACCGAGAACCAAATTTTTTTTATTTTTCCCTTCAAAAATAAGGAACCGAATCGCAACCGAACAGAATTTTTCGATTCGGTTCCGATTCGGTTCTACAATTCCAAAAAACTGGAACTATAACCGAACTTATTTTGAACCAGTTCGGTTACGGTTCTAGCAACCTGAAACCATAAAGCCGAACTATTCGGTTCGTTTCTGGAACCAAATCGAACCGTAGCCACCTACCCCTATATGTAGGTGTATTAATTGTTGGAGCAAATCCTCCGACTTCTTAATTTAAAAACGATCTCATTTTTTTAGCAATGTAGAAGCATTCCTTTAATTTTATTATAAATAGATTTGTAATACAATATTAAAAAGATTATAATAATAAGATGAAAGTGACATGGGAAAATAGAATTTTGCTAATAGAATATTAGAAGGGTATGAGGTAATCATTCACGTAAGTATAAAATTGATTATGTGAGGATAAAATTTGATTTTCATAAAATATATTAATTTTTTTTTATTTTAGAGGAATTCATTAATAAATTATATTATTTTTTTATTAATTTAATAAATTTTCAAAATCACCTCTGCTTTCTTTTAAGTACTCCGACCTTTGGTGTGGGGAGAGAGAGTAGAATTAAAAGAGCAAATATATGATTTAAGTGTTGACGTTAATGGAGTAAAGGTCCTAAGGGATAGAGGTATTCACGGGTCGGGTCGGGTTTTTCAAATTTTTTTATGACCCAATCGGGTCGGGTCATTTGACCCGAAATCCGAAATTAAAGGAAGTGACCCAAGCGGGTCGGGTCACAACGGGTCGGGTCCCATTGAAAATAATATATATTTTATTGATGCAAATTTTACAATATATGTGTAGTTGAAGTTAGACCCGGCCACAGTTCCGGTTCCGGAACCGAACCGGAATTGGACCGGTTCGATTGGGCGGCTCCCTGCCAAACGACTCCCTGCCAAAAAAAAAATAATTAAAAAAAATATTTTTATTATATAAAATAAAAATTACTAATGTACCCCTAATAACGGTAATAAAACGGTTATATTTAGGGGCATTTTTGGTATTAAAAAGAGATCTATTATTGCTAAAGAGATCTTGACATCACCTATTTCCACCGTTGCGGTTGAGCAAGCCTTCAGCTTGGGAGGTAATATATTGGAAGCTAGGCGATCTTCATTACATCCAAGCACTCTAGAAGCAACAGCTTGTGTGGATGATTGGACTCGAGCTGATCTGAGACAACAAGAAGATGCCCCCGATGATTTTGAAGATTTGTTCGATAATGCTTCTGCAACAAGTGCAAGCGGAACCGGAGCCGAAGGATCAACTGATAATGATGATTGATAATTGTAAAATTATAATTTACAAAGGGGATATGTCTTAAACTTGTAATGGAACTACGTGAGCTTTGATTCCTCTCACCCTTGGAGGATACGTAGGCAACTTAAATTTTTAAAAATTTAAGCTCAAGCTCTTCAATGTAATAAATTTTTTTTATTTATAAATTTAATCTCATTTTTTTTAATTAATAATTTTTTTTTATTTAAGTTTTGATTCCTCTCATTTTTTTATTTTAATTAATTAAAAAAAAAACCGAACCGAACCGGTTCGGTTTTAGGTTCCGGTTCCACTTAAGTGTGGAACCGGAAACCGGCCGGTTCGGTTCGGTTCCGAACCGGAACCGAACCGCCGGCCGGGTCTAGTTGAAGTGGCAAAATATTAGATTAATTAACTTCTAATCCCAGGTTCGAATCCCATGAGCAGCACAACATTTTTGTTTGTCAATGGTTGGAATCGAACTTGGGTCTACTTCAAGAACAAGGAAGAATTTTGCCACTCCAGCCATAAGTCTTTCTCATCAAAGCTAAATCATTAAAAATATATATTATAATTATAATATCATTTACATCGGATCAGACCCGAAATTGAAATTTAAAATTTGTAAACCCGATCGGGTCGGGTCGGGTTGGGTTAGCCCGACCCTATGAACACCCCTACTAAGGGATATGACTTGGTGGTGTAGTTGAGGTTATGGGTTCAAATTCAGGGAGTGCGTTTCTTGTAAGAGTCTAGGACAACCGGAGATTTTATATGTCTCGCTTAAGACGGAAAATGTGATTTGACGGTAGAGTTTCTAATAATTTCAAAAAAAAAAAGTTAATGGAGTAAGATTGGGAAAGATTTGTGTGAGCCACTCTCATATGAAATGTCCACTAATGATTTAATAAATATATATTAAATTTGGAATTAACCAATAACAGTAGAGAGAGAAAAATATTGATTAATATATGACATTTTTATTGGATGGTCTCATAAAACATGTCTCAAATTTTTTTTGGTAAAGACTAATGCTAACATTGACTTGGGAGCTGGGACAATAATATTTTTTTTTGGAAACGTTGGAAATTCTGCCGTCAAACCATCAGTCCCGAGCTTAAGCGGAGCATTTAAAACCTCTGGTTGGTATATGCTCTCATAAGAATGTACCACTATACTCTAATTCAGAATTTGATAATCAAATTTTAAATTTTTTGCCACTAAATCACACCCCTTGAAGCATTGTTGTGAAAATCATATTGAACCGGCCGAATTGAGAACAGGCCATGCATCCAGTCCGGATAATAGATGAAAACCGATAGGGTAAAAAACCGTTGAAAATTGAGAGGGCAAGAAACCGTTTAATCGGTGAACCGATAAAACCCGGTTTTACTTGTCGTGTGCTGTGGCCATCGTTTCTTCCTTCTCCTCTCTACCACTGCTGTGCTACTGGCTGATGGCTCGTGTACTCTCTGTCTCTCTGCTGCTCTCTCATTCGGCCAAATTGAAGGCTGCTCGTTTCTTCCTTCATTCACTCTCTCAGTCCAAACGAATTGATGCCTAGCGGTTTGTTTTTCTAAGCATCAAAGCTTTCCATATGAATAATAACGATTTCTTTCACTGCGATCACAGTCGCATTACTCTTGTTGATTTTGTCGAGCTTCGAGACCGTCTGGAACTTGAACAAGACGAAGACTCCATCACCATTTTTGCTGGTGCATGGGAAGATAGATATCACATCCCGTTTGGTCAAGTGGGTCAGTACAAAGCAATTTTTAAAGTGGATCAGTACAAGCAACCTTTTCTCGTTTTGTTTTCCAGTGTTGATGATAATTGTTAGAATTAATTATTATAATTTTTTTATATATATAGTGTAATTTTTATATTTTTATAAATATATTTTTATAATTTTTAAATAAATAAAATTATTAATTACATCAATCAATCTTATCAATTTTTTTATAACGATTAAACCGATTAAACCATCACCAATTCAATTACATATCTGACCTTAAAAACATTACCTTGGGGTGAGACAAGAATATGCTTCTAGATAAGCAAGAAAAAAGTGTTTTCCAATGGGCCTCCGCGGTTTGACCTGTCCTCGTCACCCTCGTGCGTTATTTGAATTTAGACACCCACTCAAACACTGTCTGCTTAAAATTAGACTGCTGCTCCTTTGGTAGCCATCTTGATTTACTTTTATTAAAGTCTAGTTAAGTTAGATCATTTAATTTAAACCTAAATGGGTGTATGACAATTCAATTGGTAAAATCTTGTGGAGAAAAAAAAATCGGTTGTGATTAAGCTGGATTAATAACAATCATTCATTAATGAAAAAAAATTAATAAAAATCATTCATTTATAATAAAAAATAATCATAAACAATTCATTTTTTAAAACCCTCTAAAAATTAATAAAAATCATTCATTTATAATAAAAAGTCAAACAATCATTAAGTTAAAAGATATTATTAAAATATCTAAATAAGAATTACAAGGACGAGGTGAAGAAAAAAATATATGAGTCTTTTTCTAAATCAAACGATTATAAATGATCAATTCTTGATCAAACTAGATCAATCCAGTAATTAATTAGCGATATGGACTATATGGCTCTATAAAAATGCATGCATGGTGTAATAATACATCAATCACTACTAATAAGCTCATTATTAATACTAATTAGCAACAAAAAGTAATTGATACAATAATTTCAATTGTTCGGGGCACAATTGAATTAATGCAACTCAACCCAATTGCCCTCCTCCCAAGGAAAAAAATGGTCGTATACATTGAGAAACATTATTGATACAATAATTTCAATTGTTCGGGGCACAATTGAATTGATTAATTCAACTCAACTATATGCCCCTCCCAAGAAAAAAAAAGTTTTTTTCTATTGAAAAACATCATGCATGGCATAAAAAAATGGCAACCCCTCAATCACCAAATCAATAATAGACTTTCCAGTCTAAAAAAAAAAAAAATTCAGTGACATGGGCAGCAAAAATTAGCCGAAGCATTGAATTAAAAGTTCCAGAGAAACGACGACGTTGAAGTAAAGCCATTTTGATCTTCCTCATTATCGTCAATAACTGGTGCTTCTGCTGCTGCTGGTGGTGCATATAATTCATCACTCATATTCATATCCATATGATCAATTCCGGAATAAAAGACAAAGTCAGAAGCACCATCGTTGGAATCCAGCATGTTCAAGAACGACCAATCAATGGTCGGGTCACTGTCCACGTGGACTACCCCACCACCATCTGATGACGAGGAGGTGCAAGAATTTCTCGGAGTCTCTTCGTTTGCAAACCTGGCAGCTACCACTTGAATTTCCTGAGGACTCAGTGATCTTCCTCCTGTAATATCCGATTCCGAGGGCGGGTTCTCAGGAAAATTGAACTTTGCGTCGGGGCCACGTAGGCAAAAAAGAGCGGCGTCGAATGCACGCGCTGCCTTCTCTGGTGTGTCGTAAGAACCTAGCCAAATTCTCTCACGGCTATTCGGAAGCCGAATTTCTGACACCCATCTGCCCCACTTTCGTTTTCTTACACCCTTGTACTTGCGTTCCGAACTTATACTACCTTCAGTTGCTGTCTTCAACATTTACAACAACAACAAAAACAACCTTAATTCTTGTTCGATTTAGATTCTGGTTCAAGGATAGTTACAAATGGCGGCTGTTTTGTTGTAGTTATATATAGAGTGAACTAGAATTGGAAACTCTGCAGCGTACAGACAGTAAAGGTTTTTTTCCCCTCCAATTGAGGGCGTGTTGATTTGTGAAGTTAGTGGAGAGAGGAGGAAGAGCGTAAAAGAAGCGGACACGTGGCGGGTTGTACGTGAGGGCCGAGGGGGATTTGTGAATTTTTGTACGCGGTAGGACAAAATTTAAAGAGCACGTGGGATAATTTAATGTCATGTGTGCCTGTGTGTTAATGTCTCAGTTTCGAGAATTACAGAAGGCTTTGCTGGACCTTTCGGGTTTAGATTTGGCGCGTTTGTTGGAAACGCTTATTTTGGACCAAATAAAAATTGCTGCTGTCTGGCTGTGCGGTGTCGTTTCGATGTATGGGGTTGCCTGCAAATATTCGGGCATAGGGGTAGCAGCAAAAAAAATTATTGGAGCCCGCTCCACTAGTGAAATTTAATGTTCTAGATTTTGAGAGAGAAAAATTTAATTTCTTTTTTTTTTTTTTTGTTGGTTTTAGCATGTACACTTTTACGGAAAAGAAACCAGAATATTTTAAGAATTTGGATGAGGAGCTAAAGTGTGGATTAATAATTATGTTTTAATTATATATAAATTTTATTTAGTAATTATGTATCACAATTGATAAAAAAAAAAAAGTATTAAGTTATATCCCAACACTGAATTTAAATTATTATTTTAAAGATTAATCCTTGGATATTTATCAAATAAAATGCCAGCATATCAATATCTTATTGCTTCTTTGTGTCTCAATATCTTAGTCGAGTTAATTTTTAAATATTTTAATAATAAAATTTATATTCGAATTCTTGTATTTTGAGAAAATAAAAGGATCAAAATATTTTAGATTTATCCACATTTTATCATTAAAAAAAAATGCTTCTTTGTCAATAAAGCAGGCGAAGCTCTTATAACATATCATAGAATTAGGTCATTAACCTTAAAAAGAACACGAATCGTTGACTTTATTATTTAAAATGTTATATTTTGACTAAAATTAATTACAGAGACTATGAATTTGAATTCATTTTTAAAGTGGCAGCTAGCTATGTGGGTGAAACGCGCTAGGCAATTTAGACTCTCTTCGGCCAATATTATACGAGTAATGATGTACTTTATGATATATTTATTCTCACTTTTTTCGAATTTTATCCCAACTCTCTCACTGTAGATACAGTGAGTTGAAATAAAATTAAGTTAAAATGTGAGTAAGTTTATCATTTTTGATATTATATTGAGCCACTGTTGCACTCGCCTCTTTTTAAGAAGGACATGTGTCCTCTGTCTTAATAACTGTGATGAATTTAACTGAAGTTGAATAAAATTGTTTCTCTAACTAGATAAATGTATTGTGCTCATTTATTTTAAGTTGAATAAAATATTAATTATTATTATTTTATTCTACAGTGGTCATCGCTTTAGAGACTAAATTACTATGTTACCCTTGTTTCCGTTTCTCAAACAGTAGTCAAACATGGATGGTAAATTTACCGTCCCTCTCGTCTCGATTTGGAGGAGATTTTAAATATATTTTGTATGTTTTAATTTGTGAACAAGATGAAATGAGATAAAAAATATTTTAAAATTTTCAATAAGACGAGACAATTTTAGTGAGACGGGATGTACATGATTTTTTATAACAAAAAAAGATATTTATTTTTCAAAATGAACCACAACGTTTGTCATTTATATTTACAGTTTCAGAGAAGTTGGATTTTCTAAAATACACATTGAAGTTGTTGTAAAATTCAGATATTTGACCAGTGTTGTCACACGCGTATAACGCAAGCGCACGTATCGTTCAAGCAGTTTAAAAAGTATCGATCCCACGAGGACTTAATACCTAAACTATTAATTTATGAAGCCAAATATTTACAAGTACCTAACATATTGATTGTTTTGATTGGATGTTGACTTTAAAATTAAAACAAGTAAATGAAAATAACGCGAAAGTAGATTAAGGAAAATTCAATATTATTAAACTATCCAGGGTTGTGAATTCTTCCAATACCTTTTTAAAGATGAAGTGATTATTTCATGTTTGTGTAATATACTGGTTTACTAACCTGAAACACGAAATTCTGCAAAAGCCTCTGTCGATGTTCAGATGCAAATACCCAATGTAACCCAATTGAACCATATGTCTATGTCAACCAAGTTACCTGAATTCATTAAGATTAAGTTCCAATTGTGACTACTCCCGCCCAACAGGTATATGTCTATCCTGTAAGGAAATCTATTAAAGGGTTATCTATTCTCAAGGAAGATCGTGAGCTATTAAGTCTAAGGCTGAAACCTAAAATTCATTCGTCAAGTTTATTTTAAGTTTACCTGATCAATCTTATTAGTGGCCAGTTAACAAGAAGCATTAAGCTTAAGACTTAATAAGTAAACCATTATATTACCCAAACTATAAAATAACCCCTTATAAACCGGTGATATTGGATTTCATCACAACCCCATATAACAGGCTTAGCTACGACACATATTTACAACTACTAAAAGCTTAAAAATAAAAGACATAAAGTAAAGCACTGAAAATTAAATGCTGGAAATTAAAAAGGTAAAAGTACAATGAAAGAAAATGATGAGGGTTAAAGGATCCACTTCTATTACTATTATTTTAGATATCTCCCTTAATATAGTATATTAACTTGTGTGATAATATCAACCATCCATATAGACGGTAACCTGATTAAGTCAAATTAATAATTAATTACCAACCGACCAACCAGGCGATATCCATGCTTAGTCAGGTTAAAACCAATTTATAAATAATTACCAGCTGTACAATATAACGGTATCCTCATTAAGTCATGTTTTAAATAGTTATTATATTATAATTAAGGGATATTAATCTAAATAGCAATAATAGAAGCTTTACCTTTTACCCCGCAGGGGGAGTTACCTCCTCATTACTGAAAAGTAAAAACTGAAAAAGTAAAGAAAGGTAAGTACTGTGCGTAAAAGTAAATAAAATTAATTACAGAACTGAAATTAAACAAACAAGATACAATCTTCTTAGTATTCTTAAGGAATTACAGAGAAGAAGGTATGGATCTGAAATGGAAAATTCGGCCTTAATTTATAGGCGTCAGTAAGCCTCGCGCGTCGCGACGCGCTACACTTGGCGCTTCGCGACGCGCCGTGATTTGCGGTGAGAATTTCGGATCTTGCGACACGTGGCAGGCGGCGCCGGCAGCTGAATGATTACTCAATAATTGTGCTGACATGGCAATGACGTGGCGATATGGATTGTCGACAGCATATGATGTGACACATGGCATAAGATGATTGGTTGATGATGACGTGGCTGACACGTGGCAAGCTGACTCGGTATGTGACTGATGTGGACGCCACGAGGCTGACACGTGGACGACACGTAGACGACACATGGCGATGGCGATTTTCGGCAGCATGTGATGGTGACACATGGCACGGCGCACATTAGCAGATCTGCTGTGATAATGACACGTGGCAGGCACACATTAGCATCTGGCGTATTTCAGCGGCGCATTTTAGCAAAACTTCTCTGATTGGTCGACATGTCCCGGCGCACGTTAGCATACTCCGGCGCACGTTAGCGGTCGCAACGCCAAAGGAATGTGCGTCGCGACGCACAAAATTATAATTTTGCCCTTTTATCCTTTTTCACTGTTTTGGCCTTGATTTGCTTCCAAAGAGTCCTGAAACTTTATTTATCTACAAAATAATACAAAACACATCAAAATATTCACAAAACTCAAGAAACTATACAAAATATTAAGTCAAATGAGTGGAAAATAGTGATATATTTACCACTCATCACACCCCCAAACCTAACATTTTGCTAGTCCTTGAGCAAAACAATAAAATAACATAAACGTCTTTAAAATAAAATTAAACTAAGCCACTTTCGCAAGGATCACAGTTTCATTTAGCGTATGCAACAAGCCTTTAAACCCCTATGTGTCCCTAGTGGACGAGTTGTAGTCTCGTGAGGGCTTACAACAACAATACCCACAAACGTTTTACAAAAGTAAAAAGATAGTAAAACTAATGCACACAAAAGCAAAAAGACAAGAGAAAATAGAATAAAAAAGTTAGTGATTAATGAAACTTCTTATCCAAGTTTAGAGTGGTTTTCTTTCTTTCTAAATTACCAAATAAGTAAATTCTCCGATTATTTTTACCATTTTCCATACACACAGCTAACAAGGTATTAATAAAGTCTTTGTGCCCACAATATTCACAAGTGTAGTTGAAAAGAGAGTAATATTTTTGTCCTAAAGTTATATCAGAATTCACACCTTTTTTAGAAAATGGAATAAATTTTCTGTTTTTTTTTTTTACATACAATATCTTCCATCCATGTAGCGAGCTTTAGGTCAGTGACTCCCAAACCAGTTGGCTTTAGGGCACCAGGTGTTAAGACACCCCTACGAACTTAATTACTCGGACTTCAGATATATATTTTTTTTTCTAACATCTTCGATTCATGTAGCGAGCTTTGGCTCAGTGACTACCAAACTAGTTGGTTTTAGGGCATTAGGTGTTAAAACACCCCTACGTGTTGGGTTTCTATTAAGTCCCAAGATCTATTTCAAGCAAGAAACATATGTGAATACATCAAGAAGTACGGCGGAAACATACTTACATTGATCGGATTTTGCGACGCGACGAACACAAGCTCCATGAAGCTCTCGGCTTTGCTCCTTGGTGTGCTCCTTGTGATTCGGCCATGGTGTCCAAGCTCCAAGCTTTCAAATGGTGATTCCATGCTCACAAGTTGGTTTCCCTATCACCTTCGCAAGACTCCGGATGTGTGCTAGCACTCTTGAAATTTTGCCACAAAATTTCCTTTAGCTTCCTTCAACTCTTGGCAATTCAAAATTTTGGAGAGGAAAGAAAATGGCCTAAGGCCGTGAGAGAGGAGAGAGTGAGAGAGATGAAGATGTGTTTTAGTTGTCAAAAAATTGTAATTGATTTTCTAAAAATCTAATACCGAATTTATGCCAACAACCACCTCCATCAATCAATAGTGACATGTTGTCAATCACTCAAAGTGACTTGACATCACATCAATCAAAGTGACTAATGATTTGACGCTTGATGTGACTTGTGGGCCGCACTTGAATTCGAAATGCGAGTGCGCCCGCAGACACTCCCGCGCTCGGGTTCGCTAATTCCGAATTAACGAATTTTCCGTTGCGACGTAATTAAATAATTATGCCTAGTAAAATTACTATTCACGTCGCTAACGAATTAATTCTAAATTAACTCGTTTGCCCGAATTAAAATCCAATTTTAATTCCGCGTAGAAATACAATTTCGTATAATATATCGAATATATTATTGTATCGATTAATTCCAAATTAATCGTTCTCTCTCTTTAAATAATATTTTATCCAGATAAAATATCTCCGTAATTAATCCCAGAATAATTTTCTCTCTCTTGTAATTAATCCCAGATTAATAAAGTGCGAGTCATACGTCATCGGTGAATCTTCGGGAAGCGACCCATGAGATCCCCGGATATGTTGGCAGTAAATCCGGTCGTCGGACTATCCGAACACGTACGTACCTAGTACTACGTTTTTACCGATTTACAAGACATGGTTGGCTTCTAGCAAAGCACCGTGCCTACCAAATTCTATAGAAATATTCTTACTGGAATATGTGATCTATATCAGGCGTAGTATACGTAGTATTGCGTATTTCGATCCAGTATCAGATGTCATGTGCAAGGCCTGGGGCTGGAAATGTGTATGCCCCGTATGAAACACATATCGGATCTCTGGTAACTAGTCTCTATAATCGGATAAACATGACCTAGTCATAATATCCCGATAGCTGCAGCATATAAGAGAACCAGATCCGTATCCTACGTGATCATCATCTCCACTATGACTGGAGTGATACTTCCATCTCGACATCACACCCAATACACTACGATTCTCAATATACCCAGAAGAGGCGTACACAGAACCTGTTAAAGCCCTGGACGACCAAAATCAAAGTATATTGATTGTCGCAAGTATTAGCGGTGCAAGTCTCAGGTTAAGACCAAATACACCTACCTTGATTCGGACTTCCATAGACACATAGTCATACTACCAATGGAATTCTGAGGGGTCTATCTAGAGCGAAGCAGTTTCCGTACCATCGGTAAACACAACCTCCTATTACACTTGCATGAGTATCCTATACCCAAATATATGATAACTATGTCGTTATGCTCCCACAACGCGCACAAGTGTAATACTAGTCTATTCCGTACTATCGATGTCCAATCTCGATAATACTACGACTAGTGATATTTAATGATTAAACCTTCGTGGATTGATACTGTCTCATATCATCTCAATCCGGAACTAATCATATGGACCTTCTATCATTTATACATCTTGGTAATCTAATTACAAATGATAAAAGAGCAATTTCCTTTATCACACAGTTAATTTGTACAATAACACCATGATCTGTACAAATAGTGATGCTATGGGCCATAACTGTCCAACAATCTCCCACTTGGCCTATAGCCAATCACTCAAGTGTCCTACACCCGAACTATGTACGGTTCGCTCAAATTTCTGCTGAGGAAATACTTTTGTCGGCGGATTTGCATGACTATCATCTGATACGATTTATTCTATCATCACATCGCCACAATGTATGATCCGAACGAATCAAATGAATATTTGAAGTATATATTTGGATCGTTAATGAGACTATTAATTCTTTAGCCTGTGTTGTAGCCTAGCTCAGCTGCTAACAGAACTACTCCTAATCTAATTAGGATTATTATCGACCCAAAAGGCTTATATTGCTGCCTCAGCTGCACCAATATCCCACTTTTGTTGTTTATCCGGTAACAGTATCTTGCATGGAAGATTTACAACTCACTTTTCCGTTATTCAAACTTTATAATACCTTTGTTACGACTTATAGTCGTTATTATCGGTTAGGAAACTTGCAGCGGTGAACCCAGTCACTTCAAGTTCTCATTCTCCATAGTTTAAGACAACATCCTTAGTTCCTCTAAGATACTCAAGGATGTTCTTAACATCAATCCAGTGACTATCACTTGGATTGCCCCGATTGTGACTCCATATGCTCAAAGCGTATGAGACACCAGGTCGCGTACATTTATTTCAATGTACGAGTACTCGGAGAGTGTGAACAACCTTTAGATCTATCCCAGTAGATCTTTATTCCTTGAATAAAGGTTGTCTCTCCCAAGAATTATGCGGAGAATTTTCTTGAAAGCCAAGCTTTCACCGATTATATTATGGGAATATCATTTCCAAGAAATGATATGTCATCATTACTTAGGACATCACTGTTAGTGCGCTCCCACTAACCTCCTTATATACACAATAATCATTTCCGTTTTGAATTAAATCATATACCATTATGATTACATCAAAACGATAATTCCAAGAACGCAATGCTTGCTTCAATCCATCCATGGATCGAATTAACTTGCAAACCTCGTTTGCTTGTTTTTGTACGATAAAATCGTCAGGATGTTATAAACATCCTCCGAAAGGTTTCCTTTTAAGGAAAATGATTTTGACATTCAGCTGCCATATTTCATAAATGAAACATGCAGCATTAGCAAGCATTATCCAAATGGATTTAATCATGGCAACATGTAAAAGGTTTTGTCGTAATCGACACAATGTTGATAACGATACCTTTTCGCTACAAGCCTAGCTTAGTACGTTGGTATGTTGCCATCCATGTATGTCTTCCTTGAAGACTTATATAGTACCAATAGGCACAATGCCTTCCGGTACAACAACTAGTGTATAAACATAGTTGATATACATGGAATCCATTTCGGATTTCATGGCACTTTGCCATAATAGGGAGTCGATACCTTGTATCACTTCCTCATACGTAGTCAGTTCGTATTCCTCAATAATATTGACATCTTTACGAGGTGAGATCACAAACTCATACCCCAGGTTATTTTCTGACTCTCTCCGACTATCGCGGTTCTTGTGTATTCGAAGATTATTGGTATAGTTTCATCCTTGATGAACTATTTGTGTTCCATTAAGGAATCGGTGCCTAGAACAGTATTTCTCTGATTTTCATTGAGTTTTACTTTCCTCCCACTTACCACTGCATATCGGTATACCTCTTAGGAAAACTGCATGGTGAGCAACAATTACATTGTTCTCTTGTGAGTTGTATAAGTACTATACTTTGGTTTCCCTAGGATAACCTACAATTAGGCACTTATCCGATTTGGGTTCTAGTTTGGTATCATCCAAACTTATGCCCAGCATTCCCAAATTTTCAGGAATGAGAAAACCTAGTTTCTTTCCTGTTCATATCTAATATGAAGTATGTCAAACAGATTTTTATGGAACCTTATTCAAAATAAGTCTTGCACTATTTAATGCGTATCCATTGAAGGAAATGGTAGCTCAGAGTGACTCATGATTAACCTTATCATGTCCAATAAAATTCGGTTTCTCCGTTTGGACACACCGTCAAATTAACGTGTTCCGGGATGAGTCCTCATTGAAAGAATACTATACTCTTTCAAGTATATTAGAAACTTATTACTTAAGTATTTTCCATCATGGTCTAACCGTGACAGTTTTAATACTATAGCCGATCTGTTTGTCTACTTCGTGTCAAAACTCTTTGAATTAATCAAAAGTTTCCGATTCGTGTTTCAAAAGAAACACATAACCATAACGCGATGCCACATCCGTAAAGGTCACGAAACATTCATATCCACATCTAGCTTAGCTAGACATGGGCCCACTTACGTCACTATGAACGAGGGCTTACAGATCGGTAGCAGTTACACTTTTACCAAGTAAAAGGTGTTTCAGGCACTTTGCATAATAAACTAGATTCGTAGACATCATTTGAATAGAATCAAATTCGTCCTAGTACCCACTCTCCGAAAGTGTGGATATACGAGTCTTGTTAATTGTGTCGCAGACAACAATTCCACTTATAAGTCTCAACTGATTAAATCAGTTTGAGCTATTTGTTTGTCATGTTATACGTTTGAGATTCATTTATATTCTAAATATAAATACTGTTATTCACATCTAATGTGTTTATCTCAATATCATCTTTATAAAATAAAACAATTTAGTGTTCTAGAATTTAAAGGTATACCCGCAACGGGTTAAACCCTGATATAGAAATAATGTTTCTAGTCAAACTAGTTGCATTTAACAGTTTCCTAATTTTAAGTACATACCCGAAGGGTAGTTCCTAAATTTAGGTTTCTACGGTTAAAACAGCGACTCTCGTCCCGTTTCCGACTCGCACATAAATCTCAACTGAAGTCAGTATCCTGCTTACCAGCAGATTCTGCACATCAATGCATATTTATGTACCACATCCAGTATCTAAAATTCAATTTTAATAATAGTAGCGAACATATTTATAACAAACATATTTGAAATCGGAGCCTTGCCTCGTCTTCACTTCCTTCATGTATGCCTTGTGCATACGGCAGTCACGCATCCAGTGACCCCGTTTGCCACAGTTTAGGCAGACATTTTGGGATATGTCTTTTTTCTTCCTAGAAGACTATAATGATTTTTCCTTTTCCCATTTTCCACATTCCAGAAGCCTTTAGCCAAGCCTTGGCCCTCTAGAATGTCGAAATAAGATGCGCCTTGCGCTTCTGGCCTTATTGCAAACTCTGGCTTTATCTCATTGAGTATAGCCATTAACTCTCCAAGAGTTTACTATTGCAATTTGTACTTCTAAGATCTAAGGATATATCTATGAAGATCCATCAATTTCATTATCATACTATAAGGATCTAATCCTTAGTTCTGATTAAGAAATTAAGGAGTCTATTTGGCAAGCATAATGGATTAAGCACTAAAGTTATCATCACATGAATCTTCCAATGATCATGCTCTACTATTTGCTTAACTCCAGGCTTAGGCTCAAGATGTCACTATATCAAATAAAGTAACTTCTCGGTCACTCAGGACTATCCTGAGATTTTATTCCAAATTTGAAAATTAAAGTCGTTTAAATACATTTTCACCCAGGATTATGTTTTAAATATTAATCTTTCAATTATCTTGATTCTAATAGTCCAACTATTTAATCAACAATTTTAGGTACTATTGATTATAATGATTACTATAGTCTAACTATATAATCAACTATAATTTAATAGATTAAATTCAATTATATTGATTACTATAATCCAATTATAAAATCAACTATTAATTGAAATGGTTAATTCAAATATATTGATTACTATAATCCAATTATATAATCAACTATAATTGAATTAGTTTGAATACAGTCCAACTGTTTAATTAAAACAACGATTAATTATTAGTCCAACTAATATATTAATGTAACGACGAAAAATTGTAATGAGCGCGTATGGCTATGGCAAGTAACTAAACGAATATTGCAAATTTAATACTTGCCTCCCACTATTTTTCGGCGAGCCTCTAACCCTCTGTTGAGTACTCGGGAAACCTTGTTTTCTAGTGGGCTAGGATCCCGTTAAATAACACACAATCTTGACTTTGGCCAACAAATTGTATGATAATTAACTAGGTAGATCTCTAAGATCAATTGGATCTCATCCAATTCCTAGATCCAGTAGGTGGACATCCAAGTCTGAAACATATATCTTATATATGCCAATATATAAGATATATTGCCTAACCTTTTTCCTCTGAATCAACTAAGCCTTGGCTTTGGCACAACAAACTTAGTGATCCCAGTTAAGCGGAACCCATTGACCTTGGAAAGCTTCGTAATCAATGTCGATGGACAAGAAGTGATCTTGAATTTGGCCAACAAATCACAACTTGGAAAAGACATCAATATGGAACAAAGCATTCATGATTCAAACACATCCGCGACGGATAAAGGTATTGACTTTGGCCAACAAACCAGTGCTAGTCTTAGATCTTGAGTAAGAATCACTCAATGGAAGGAAAAACGCTTAATATGTAGTGAGGGTTTTTCGCGTAAATTGGCAACCAATTAATTATCTATGTTAAGGTCTCATCATCATACACCCTTAAACATGCATTCTAAACACATAATAAGGCGCATATAAATAAAATAATAATGATATATGGATGGATATTTAAAACATTGTTCCTAGAACAAATCTCTCTCTTTCCTCTCTCCCGCTAGCACAAATATTACTTCTACCCGATTACATAACACTTCTAAAGAAACCTCATTAACATTGAGGGGAATAGGTGAGAAGAGAAATACACAGAGTCAAGAGGTAATAGGCTGGACACGCAAGTCCAATTAATAAATTCTAAATTTATTACAACAATTTCCAAAATTTCCCTCACCCATCTAATATCCATATGATATACATTATTCATACATTGCATCTGTGAGAATTTGTGAAGAAAATGTCTATAAACATTTGCATGATTTAGAACTTACAATGAAAGGCCTTTATATAGGCATTATACAACTACCATATTAAATACACAACTACCATATTAACTACCATATTAAATACAAAACACCACAACTACCAACTACACACTACATAACTAATTCCAACACCTAACTAATTCCAACACTCCCCCTCAAGGTGGAGCATACATGTTATATGCACCAAGCTTGTTACATATGAAATCAATACGAGGACCTCGAAGAGACTTAGTAAGGACATCTGCTAATTGACCGTCTGAGTTGACAAAGCTAGTAGCAATATATCCTGACAAAATTTTCTCTCTGATAAAGTGACAATCCACTTCTATATGTTTGGTTTTCTCGTGAAACACAGGATTGGAGGCGATATGTAATGCTGCGTGGTTGTCACAGATTAGTTTCATTTGTGCTCCTCCTCCAAACTTTAATTCTTGCAGTAACTGTTTCAACCATATCAGCTCACATGTTTCTAAGGCCATAACTCTATATTCTGCCTCTGCACTAGACCTGGCAACAACAACTTGCTTCTTACTCTTCCAGGATATGAGATTACCTCCAATCAAAACACAATAAGCTGTAGTAGAGCGTCTATCGGACGGAGAACCCGCCCAATCTGCATCAGAATAACCAATAACCTGAGTATGTCCCTTGTCTTCATATAGTAGACCTTGGCCTGGTGCTCTTTTAACATATCTAAGAATGCGTATAACAGCATCCCAATGACTTTGGCAAGAGGTTTGTAGAAACTGACTAACCACACTTACAACAAAAGAAATATCTGGTCGTGTGATGGTAAGGTAGTTTAGCTTCCTAACTAATCTCTTGTATTGTCTAGGATCATCCAGTGGTTCTCCGATTAGCTTCCTATACTCTTCGGGATTCTCCAACGGCTCCCACTCTTTTGGTAGGAGTTTAATATTGGGATCCATAGGTGTGTCCACTGGTCTGCAATCTAACATACCAGTCTCCTGAAGAATATCCAATGCATACTTCCTCTATGCCAAGAAAGTACTTGAGTCGTCCCAAATCCTTAGTCTGAAAATGATTAAATATGTGTGTTTTTAGCTCCCGAATACCCTCTTGATCACTTCCAGTGATGACGATATCATCCACATAAACTACTAAGTAGATAAATTTGCCATTGGAATGGCGGTAGAAAACATAGTGATCAGCTTCACTACGAGTCATACCAAAATCTGTAATTACAGCACTGAACCTCCCAAACTAAGCACGAGGAGACTGTTTTAAACCATAAAGAGAACGACGAAGCCGACATACAAAACCATACTCCAACTGAGCAACAAAACCATGTGGTTGCTCCATATAGACTTCCTCTTGAAGATCACCATGGAGAAAAACATTCTTGATGTATAACTGATAAATGGGCCAATGATGCATAGCCGCAATGGAGAGAAACAATCAGACATAGGCAATTTTGGCCATAGGAGAAAAAATGTCACCATAGTCCAGACCAAATATCTGTGTATAGCCCTTGGCAACCAGACGAGCCTTAAGACGATCAATGTTCCCATCAGGACCAACCTTCACTGTATAAACCCACCGACAGCCAACTACAGATTTTCCAGACGGTAATGGAACCAAATCCCATGTGCCACTAGAGTGTAGGGCGTCCATTTCATTAATCAATGTCTGCTTCCACCCGAGGTGGGATAATGCCTCACTGAGCTTTTTAGGAATAGAAACAGAAGACAAGGTGGAAACAAAAGCATAATATGGAGCAGATAAACGATGATAACTCATAAATGTGTATATAGGATGAGGATTGCGAGTAGAACGAATACCTTTGCTAGTGGAAATATGACCATGTAGGGCAGACAGATCCACAGTAGGGGTAGGAGCTGGAGCATGGTGTGAGTCAGCCTGGAGAGGTGGGGCGAGGACGATGTTGGTAGACCTGAAGAGGATGAGGTAATGGGACAACCTCTGATGGAGGACTATAGAATGGAACGGGAAGAACCTCTGGATGAAGTGTAATGGGAGATGTATCTGGAGAGAAAAATGGGGACGACTCAAAGAAGGTAACATCAGCAGAAATGATGTAACAGTTAAGAATGGGAGAATAACAACGATACCCTTTTTGAAGTCGAGAGTAACCAAAGAAGATACATTTGATGGACTTAGCACCCAATTTATCCCGGCCTGGTGTCAGGTTATGGACAAAACAAACATAACCGAATATGCGAAGGGGTAAATGATGGAGAGGTTGAGTGGGAAATAGAATGAAGTGGGGAAGTTGATTTTGTAAAATAGAGGAAGACATACGATTAATTAAATAACAAGCTGTGAGAACAGTATCCCCCCAGAAACGAAAGGGCAGATGATTATGGAGTAGAAGTGTATGGGCCGTGTCAATGAGATGTCTGTTTTTACGTTCAATGACACCATTTTGTTGGGGTGTGTGAGCACAAGAGGACTCATGAAGAATACTGAGGGAGGACATGAAGTTTTTGAACGGGGTAGAAAAATATTCAAGAGCATTATCACCGCATAATATGCGTATAGGAACACCGAATTGAGTTTGAATCTCAGCACAAAAGGCTTTAAAGGTCGAAAATAACTCAGAACGATCTTTAAGTAAGAAGAGCCAAGTGTTTCGAGAATGGTCATCAATAAATGTAACAAAATAGAGAAATCCCAAAACAGAGTTGACACGACAGGGACCCCAAACATCAGAATGAACTAAGTCAAATAGGGACGCAGCCTGATTATTGATACGCTTAGGAAACTTAGTACGAGTTTGTTTACCAAGTTGAAACGACTCACAATTAAAGGACGATAAAGCAGAAATATGCGGAGCTAGCTTCTGGAGCTTGGACAGACTGGGGTGACCCAACCGAAAATGAATGACTTGGGCAGAATCAGAAGAAGTGCAAGCAACGGAAGGTAGTGACTTTGAAAGGTGATATAGGCCTTGTGACTCACGTCATGTACCAATCATCCGTCCCGTACTCTGGTCCTGCACGACAACAGAATTATTAAGAAAAGTGACAGAGCAGTTAAGATCATGAGTAAGTTTACTAACGAAAATAAGATTAAAAGGACAACCAGGTACATAAAGAACAGAGGTCAATGGTAAGGAAGGAACATGAGAAGCTCGCCTGATACCCTTAGCAACAGTTTTAGAGCCATTAGCAAGGGTAACCATAGGGAGAGAATCTGAACCGGTTAAAGATGAGAAAATGTGTGGATTACCAGAAATATGATCGGAGGCTCCAGAATCAATAACCCAGGGGCCGAGAGGAGATGACTGAGTGAAGAAGGCCACAGAATTACCAATGTGGGCAACAGAAGCAGAGGATGGTTGCTGAGAGGCCTGATACTGAAGGAAAACAGTATAATCCGGGCCAAATAAGGTAACCTGTTGAGATGGGTGCTCGGAAGAAATATGAGAGGCAATGCTGTCAACTTGAGCAACCTTGGCAGTAGTGGGACGAGAGGGTTTGCCATGAAGCTGATAGCAACGCTCTCGGGTGTGGCCAACCTTTTGACAGTAACTACATTTGGGATGCACTCCTCGATGAATATGGGATCCACGATTGCCCGTGGAACTGCCCTGTACTGCAACGATAGAAGGCTCTGCGGAGTGGGACTCAGAGTCAATGACGGAAGTGGAGGAGACTCGGAGAAGTCGAGCAAAAATATTTTCCAGAGAGGGGATAGTAGTACTGGCCAAAATCTGATCACGAACGGGCTGAAGCTCAGATCGGAGCCCAATCAAAGTTAACACCATAAAGAACTGTTCTCGCTGGCGTTCCTGTTCAGCAATTGTAGTGGTAATTGGCAATATAGAATTGAACTCCTCTCGCAATGATTCAATCCGACCAATATACTCAGACATATCCAGATCACGCTGATTTAAGTGAAACATATTGGACACAACATTATAAAATCTATGTATATCATTAGTATACAAAGCGGTAGCCTTACTCCATAACTTGTGGCAAGTCTTATAGGGTCGAAACATGACAAGAAGTTTAGAATCAATAGACTGCCATAATAGATTACATAATTGAGCATCAAGCTTCCTCCAAGATCGGCGCTCGGCCTCAGGTATAGAATCCTCACTGGAGGTTAAATGATCTTCACACCATTTCCCCATAAACCATAATTCAACTGAAGCCGACCAAGAAACATAATTTATAGAACCAAGTAACTTATCAGTTGTAATAACAGGAGAAACAGAAAGAGTTGGGACGAAGGAACTTGATTTAGGCAAAATCAGAGCTCGGGGGTGATTTAGGCAAAATCAGAGCTTTGATACAATGTGAGAATTTGTGAAGAAAATTTCTATAAACATTTACTTGATTTAGAACTTACAATGAAAGGCCTTTATATAGGCATTATACAACTATCATATTAAATACACAACTACCATGTTAACTACCATATTAAATACAAAACACCACAACTACCAACTACACACTACATAACTAATTCCAACACCTAAATAATTCCAACAGCATCCATGTATTCACACAAGCATGTTATCAATCAATCTAATACAATTAATTAATCTGATAATTAATGACAATCCAATGTTCAAACAACGATTTGATTTTGCGCGAGTCCAACTCGATTTGCGAATAAGTACTCAAAATACGAATTCTTGAATTAAATTAAACTACAACATTAAATCCAATTTAATTTTCATTTAATACTAATTCTTTTATTTAATTCCAAATTAAATATTTACACTTTTTAATGTGCCTTTACGACTTAGATTCTACATCTAATCGTTACGGGTCTCAAAGCCCGATTAACATCCAATGCTAATTTAATTAAAGTTCAATGGGCTTTTAATTAATTTCTTAAGGCATGGACTTTTGGTCAATATGGGTCAATCCCAAATACCAAAGCCCATTTAAGGAATCACCCTTATTTGCCAAGAAACCAATTTAGGCCCATTAGGCCCAATTAAAATTAAAGGTCCATTAAGTCATAATTGGACTTTATGGATATGATTTTGGGCCCAATTGGATCCAACCAATTAGCCTAAACCAAACTTGGCCCAACCAAGCCCATTAAGCCCAATTACAACTTTAAAAGCCCAATTCCAAATCTAAGCCCAATTAATTTAATTTCAAAATTCCAAATTTCATAATTAAATTAACCAAAGTGTATGCCATAATTAATTAACCAAATTAACATTTCCAAAATACTAATTCACTCAATTAATTATGCTCATTATCATCAACATATGTCCAATACATTTGAATCAAAAAATCACATCATTTTACATGCTTCAAAGTCTCGGTATTTTGGGGTTTTTATTGTTTGATTCGATTTTAATCCAATTAAATCCATAATCAACATTACCCAATGTTTTCCAACTCATCCAATGATCAAAAAACAAAAAATACCATGATATTAGGGCATTGCATACATTCAGCCAAGCCTCACATATTGGGGAAAAATTGATCCAATCAATATTTCATGAAATTGATCATATACAACTTCAATACAACTTCATTCAAGCATACTCAATCAATTAATTTTATCAAATCATACTCAAATTGATTTTACCCTAAATTCATTTCATGCTCAAAATGGCTCTGATACCATTGTTAGGTTTCTATTAAGTCCCAAGATCTATTTCAAGCAAGAAACATATGTGAATACATCAAGATGTACGACAGAAACATACTTACATTGATCGGATTTTGCGACGCGACGAACATAAGCCCTTGCTCCATGAAGCTCTCGGCTTTGCTCCTTGGTGTGTTCCTTGTGATTCGGCCATGGTGTCCAAGTTCCAAGCTTTCGAATGGTGATTCCATGCTCACAAGTTGGTTTCCCTATCACCTTCGCAAGACTCCGGATGTGTGCTAGCACTCTTGAAATTTTGCCACAAAATTTCCTTGAGCTTCCTTCAACTCTCGACAATTCAAAATTTTGGAGAGGAAAGAAAATGGCCTAAGGCCGTGAGAGAGGAGAGAGTGAGAGAGATGACGATGTGTTTTAGATGTCAAAAAATTGTAATTGATTTTCTAAAAATCTAATATCAATTTTGCTTTCAAAAAGTCAAGGCATTTATGCCAACAACCACCTCCATCAATCAATAGTGACATGTTGTCAATCACTCAAAGTGACTTGACATCACATCAATCAAAGTGACTAATGATTTGACGCTTGATGTGACTTGTGGGCCGTATTTGAATTCGAAATGCGAGTGCGCCCGTAAACACTCCCGCGCTCGGGTTCGCTAATTCCGAATTAACGAATTTTCCGTTGCGACGTAATTAAATAATTATGCCTAGCAAAATTACTATTCACGTCGCTAACGGATTAATTCTAAATTAACTCGTTTGCCCGAATTAAAATCCAATTTTAATTCCGTGTCGAAATCCAATTTCATATAATATATCGAATATATTATTTTATCGATTAATTCCAAATTAATCGTTCTCTCTCTTTAAATAATATTTTATCGTAGATAAAATATCTCCGTAATTAATCCCAGATTAAATTTCTCTCTCTTGTAATTAATCCCAGATTAATAAAGTGTGAGTCATACGTCATCGGTGAATCTTCGGGAAGCGACCCATGAGATCCCCGGATATGTTGGCAGTTAATCCGGTCATCGGACTATCCGAATACGTACGTACCTAGTACTACGTTTTTACCGATTTACAAGACATGGTTGGCTTCTAGCAAAGCATCGTGCCTACCAAATTCACCAGAAATATTGTTACTGGAATATGTGATCTATATCAGGTGTAGTATACGTAGTATTGCGTATTTCGATCCAGTATCGGATGTCATGTGCAAGGTCTGGGGCTGGAAATGTGTCTACCCCGTACGAAGCACATATCGGATCTCTGGTAACTAGTCTCTATAATCGGATAAACATGACCTAGTCATAATATCCCGATAGCTGCAACATATAAGAGAACCAGTTCCGTATCCTACGTGATCATCATCTCCACTATGACTGGAGTGATACTTCCATCTCGACATCACACCCAATACACTACGATTCTCAATATACCCAGAAGAGGCGTACACAGAACTTGTTAAAGCCCTGGACGACCAAAATCAAAGTATATTGATTGTCGCAAGTATTAGCGGTGCAAGTCTCAGGTTAAGACCAAATACACCTACCCTGATTCGGACTTCCATAGACACATAGTCATACTACCAATGGAATTCTGAGGGGTCTATCTAGAGCGAAGCAGTTTCCGTACCATCGGTAAACACAACCTCTATTACACTTGCATGAGTATCCTATACCTAAATATATGAGAACTATGCCGTTATGCTCCCACAACGCGCACAAGTGTAACACTATTTTATTACGCATTATCGATATCCAATCTCGATAATACTACGACTAGTGATATTTAATGATTAAACCTTCGTGGATTGATACTGTCTCATATCTTCTCAATCCGGAACTAATCGTATGGACCTTCTATCATTTATACATCTTGGTAATCTAATTACAAATGATAAAAGAGCAATTTCCTTTGTCACACAGTTGATTTGTACAACAACACCATGATATGTACAAATAGTGATACTATGGGCCATAACTGTCCAACACTACGGACTTGACTGGTGTGTAATCACACGCTAAAATGCAAGCGCACATATCGTTCAAGTAGTATAAAAATATCGATTACACGAAGACTTAATTTCTACTGTTGTTTTTAATTATTGAATCTATTTATTTACAGGTATCTAATTAAGGGGAGAAGAGAAATATTGCTTTTGGTTGGTTGAATGTGGATTTGCTAAATAAAATAAATACACAAAATGCAAAAAAGAAAATACTAAGGAAAATAAATAAAATACACAAATATCTAGGGTCATGATTCCACACAATATTATTCTAATGATGAATTGATTTTCTTATATCTGTGTAATAAATTAGTTTGATAACCTGGAACACGAAGATATGCAAAAGCCTCTGTCGATGGTCAGATGCAAACACCCAAATAACTCAATTAATCATATGTCTATGTTAACCAATTTACCTGAATTCATTAAGTGCAAGTTCTAATTATGGCTACCCCGCCCGACAGGTATATGTCTATCCTGTAAGGAAATCTATTAAAGGGTTATTTATCCTCAAGGAAGATCGTGAGCTATTGAATCTAAGGCCGAAATCTAAAATCCATTTTCCAAGTTCATTTTAGTTTTACCAAATCAATCTTATTAATGGCCAGTTAACAAAAAGCATTAATCTTAAGACTCAATAAACAAACTAAAGAGTTACCCATAATATAATTAAATCAATTATTAAGCATGTTAATATTGTGTTTCATCACTTCCCTAGAATAAAAATAAAATACTGGGGTTAGAGGATCCACCCTTACTACTTCTAATTTAGAAATCTCCCATACTATAATATAGAATTTATCAGTGATATTACCAACCAGCCATATAGGCGGTATTCTCATAAATTCAGATTTTAATTAAGTCCGACCGACCATAAAGGCGGTATCATTATTTGTCCATAAACCAGCCATATAGGCGGTAATCATCTGTCACATAAAGACCGACCATATAGGCGGTGTCACATTATGTCAAATAAATAAAACCAGCCATTAAAGCGGTAATCCTTTTAATTTGAATTATAATTTCCATATTATAATTAGGGGAGATTAATCTAAATTAAAATAATAAAAGCTTCACCATTCCCCAATGGAAATCTAACTATTAGACATAAAAGAAAAGAAAAGAAAAGAAAAGAAAAGAAAAGAAAAGAAACTATTATTATTACTGAAAATAAAAATGCATAAATTAAATTATAAAAATTAAACAAACAAGATGCAATCCTTAAAATCCTTACAAAACCCTAAGGAAAACATGAGAATTACAAATGAAATTGCTTGGTATTTATAGGAAAATCTAAAGGCTTCCACCAATTGCTCCACCAAACACTCCACAAAACACTCCACAAAACATGCCACAAAACACTCCACCAAACATTCCACCAAACATGGCACCAAACAAGGCACCAAACATGGCACAAAACACTCCACCAAACATGACAAATTTTTATATTTTTGAAAATGACTTTAGTAATTAAACATAACATAATTTCGGATTGTTCATCAATTGCGGTCATGAAACCTTCCGAATTCGAAATTATTTTGTTCTTTAATGTTGTAGATCTTTAAGTCTTCTTTAGCCTCGATTTGATTCCATTAAGTCCCGATACTTTATTTATCTGTAAAACACATAAAAACACATCAAAACGTTCATCAAACCCGAGAAACTAAATAAAATATTAGGTAAAATGGGCGGTAAATATTTATATATTTTCCGCTCATCAGGACTTAATAACTCGGATCTCAGACATTTTTTTTTTTATTTTTTATATCCCATCGCTTTTTTTAAGATGCTTCATCCAATTAAACCAGAGCACTGAATATTACAAACTTGTCAATTGCAACTCATGTCCGTATGTTACCATGTATGTTGATAATACCTGTCAACTGAGCATATGAATATTCATTTTAGTCAGTATTATGGAGAATTCACGAATTAAATAATTCAAAAAGAAATAAATAAAAATTAACTTTTTCCGAAATAGGTTGAGATATGTCTCAGGAGTGGAAACTCCTTACACAGCTATCTCACACCAATGTCACCTGATTAATCAAATTAAAAACATAAAAACACAAAATAATTTTTTTTGATTTTTGTAAAAAATTTCAATTTTTTTTGAATTTTTTCGAAAATTTGGTCTAAAAATAAAAATAACAAAATACTATAACTATTCCCCACCCCAAACCTAAATGAGACATTGTCCCCAATGTCTTAAAAAATAGAAGATGAGTTTAGAAGATAGTATCTGGTTAGCTGAAATTCTACATTAAAATTAAAGGTTAAGATCCAGATTTATCCGACGCTTTTTACCACGATCATTATCAGACCAGTTTATCTTGGAAAAGATAGGGTCAATTTGTGGTTCAAAGGCTAAGGTTTGGTCAATTAAATCATGGGCAGTTCTGACAGTAAAGATGAGTTCTTTTAAAGGTTTTGACACGAACCCATTTCTCCGGACATCATCAAGAAATACACAAAGAAAATCATAAAATCCATATGCGTTGAATAGTCCAATTGGTTTCTGGTGTATGTTCAAGTTCTCCCAAGATAATACAATAAAGATTTCCTCTATCGTGCCCAAGCCACCTGGCAAATAAATAAAAGCATCAGCACAGTTAATCATTTCTACCAGTCGTTCAGAAATACCTGGCACAATTAGTTCCTCTCCGTTTGACGGTCATATCAGATTCGCCTCCGCCAAAGGTTTTGGGATGATTCCCAAGACTTGACTGCCTCCATCCTGTACGGCCTTTGAAATGATCCCTATTAGTCCAAGATTGCCACTGCCATATATCAAGTGCATATTCATTTCAGCTATGACTCGAGCTAATTCATGTGCTGCTGCTACGTATTGTGGCATAGTGCCAACACTAGTACCGCAAAACACATAGATGTTTTCAACTCGTCTTCTTGAAGTGGCTTCCATTTTTAACTCTGGATGCCTTGAAAAGTGCAATGATGAGTTGAATTTATAGCACCTGAAAAAATTTAGTAATAATAGCACTAGTACCTGCCAAATGACAATTATCAGTTAAACAGTAAAATAAATTGTGAAAGGTCAAAAAGTCTGGATCCTGTCGGAGAAAATAAAAGAAAACAACAAAACAGATTACAATTGTTAGGAAAAGACAAAGAAAATAATATAAACAATAATTTACGGCTTGATTGACGTCTATGCGTCAGAGACAAGCTTCCCAACCAATTTTCTTATAAATTGGCAAATAGGGTCTTTTTGAGTCAGATTCCCGAGACTTAACTGTTGTCTTTCTTTTCGGAATTGTGTATATAACATGCGAATTTCGTGATA
The DNA here is from genome assembly GCA_019454045.1 of Zanthoxylum bungeanum. Classification (NCBI taxonomy): domain Eukaryota; kingdom Viridiplantae; phylum Streptophyta; class Magnoliopsida; order Sapindales; family Rutaceae; genus Zanthoxylum; species Zanthoxylum bungeanum. The sequence continues at coordinate 25,425 of SKCR01037355.1, read as the reverse complement.
TACATTTCCACTGGGATGCGTCTCAAAAGTCTTAGATATGTCATCCAAAGACTCATTACTCAAGCCATCCCTAATGAAATTAATCTTATCTTCACGGTTATCAGACACCATTCCTAAAGAACGACAACGAATATTACAAAACATACGAGCACATTTATAGCATACATCCATTCTTTTAGCTCTTCTCTTTTTAGTATAAGTGATTCTTCCTAAACCAGAAAAATGTGAAATAAAAGAGTCAGAAGACTCAACTGCCAATCGGACCCGTGCTTCAATAATCCAACGAATGTCAGCAGGAATACCTTTGATCATCAGTAGTCTCATTCGTTCCAAGCGAGCTTTGTAGACTTTCATCAGAGAGTTTTGAGGGAGAGAAGGAAATTGCTTGTGAAGATTTGCGAGAACTTCTTCCATCATGAAATCTGACTTTACCTACACAATTAAACACACAAAAATAAAACACACCAAATCACAATATATACACAAATTGCATGGGTTTCCTCCCAGCGAGCGCTACGGTTAACGTCGTCAGCTAGACATGACTGCCCGAACGTTAGGCTGAATTTGAAAGTGTTACACTTTCTTTTTGTCGCTCAAATGATTCTCCCCAGTAGTGCTTGACACGCTAACTGTTAACCTTGAATGTTTCGTTGTTATTGGGATCAAGTAACTCAACAGCTCCATATGGTAAAACCTGAGTGATCACAAATGGACCTGACCACCTCGATTTCAACTTTCCAGGGAAAAGTTTTAACCTTGAATTGTATAACAACACTTGCTGCCTTGGTTCCAGTTGTCTGCGCACTATTTTTTAATCATGCCATTTCTTGGTCTTTTCCTTGTATAATCTGGCATTCTCATAAGCCTGTAGGCGAAATTCCTCCAATTCGTTGAGTTGGTGAAGTCGTTTCTCTCCTGTAGCTTGTGGATCAAGATTCAACTTCTTCAGTGCCCAATACGCCTTGTGTTCAAGCTCAACTATCAAATGACATGCTTTCCTAAACACCATTCGATATGAGGACATACAAAAAATGGTGTTTTGTAAGCTGTCTGGTAGGCCCATAGTACGTCATCCAGTTTTGTAGACCAATCCCTCCTTGTTGATCCAACGGTTCTCTCCAAGATTCTTTTGATCTCCTTGTTTGAAACTTCAACCTGTCCGTTTGACTGTGGGTGGTAAGCAGTGGCAACTTTATGAGTAACTCCGTATTTGGATAGGAGTGCATCAAAATATTTGTTGCAGAAATGTGTGCCACCATCACTGATAATAGCCCGAGGTGTTCCGAAGCGAGTGAAAATATTCTTTTTAAGAAATTTGATCACCACTTTTGAATCGTTTGATGGCAGTGCAATTGCTTCAACCCATTTGGAGACATAGTCTACAGCAACCAGTATGTACATGTTTCCAAATGATGGAACAAAGGGTCCCATAAAATCAATCCCCCATATATCAAATATCTCCACTTCTAGAATATTTTGCAGAGGTCCTTCATTTCTCCTCGAAATATTTCCCGTTCTCTAGCAACTGTCACATTGAAAAGAAAACAAGTAAGCATCTTTAAAAAAAGTGGACCAGAACAAACCTGATTGTAGGACTTTGGCTGCAGTTTTGTTTCCGCTGAAGTGTCCGCCATATGATGATGAATCACAATGTTGTAGATCATTGTTGACCTCCTCCTGTGGAACACACCGTCTTAATAATTGATCAGCACATCGTTTGAACATGTACGGCTCATCCCAGACATAGTTTTTGACTTCTTTGAAGAACTTCTTTAGTTGCCGAGTTGTCCATTCCAACGGCCATTTTCCCGATACTATGTAGTTGACATAGTCAGCATACCAAGGGACATCATACTGTTTCATGGCAAACAACTGTTCATATGGAAAATTTTCTTTAATTGTCAATTCTTTGCCAGTTGTTTCTCCATTCTCGAGACTCGATAAATGATCTGCCCCTTAGTTTTCTTTCATTTTCCTGTCTCGAATCTCCACGTTAAATTATTGTAGAAGAAGTATCCAACAGATCAATCTGGGTTAGTCATCTTTCTTTACGATCAAGTATTTAATTGCTGAATGATCTGTGTAGACCACCACTTTGGGACCCAGCAGATATGATCGAAATTTATCAAAAGCGAATACAACTGCGAACAACTCCTTTTCAGTGGTTGTGTAGTTGAGTTGAGCTTCATTCAGAGTTCTGCTGGAGTAATAAATGGTCTGGAAAACTTTTGCTTTGCGTTGTCCCAAAACTGCACCTACAGCAAAATCACTAGCATCGCACATCACCTCAAATAGAAGGGTCCAGTCTGGTGTTACATGTGGGGGTTTTAGGGGCTAAATCCGGTAACGTAGTGGAAGCAGTGGAAAATCAAATTTTCCGATTTCAAAACTTTTTCTCGGATTAATTAAATAAAAATATTTATTTAATTATCCAATAATCAAATTATGAAATAAAATTCAATAAATCATATTTAAGTGAATTTACCGAATTACCCTTACACTTGGTATTTAGTCCATTTTAGTCCGAAATTGATCAAATCAATTTTGAATGATTCTATATCATTTCTAAGATGAACTAAGTATGTTCAAAACATCAAAACACCAAGGGCAACATAAATCCCCATTTTTCTTCATTTGGCCGAATGCACCACTTTGGTGCCAAAGTGTGCACTTTGTCATTTCATGCATCAAAACACATCAAGATGTAATCCAATGAACATGAAACTTTATATGCATCATATACACATCCAAATATACAACATATATGAAAAGACCCAAATTTGGAATTGGTCATGAACCCTAATTTTTCAATTTCTTCAAATTGGACAAATTAGACCAAATTGGTTAAATCCAATACTTCAATCATGTTTCTTCCATCCAATCAAAGTCTCAACACAATGAAACAACTCAAGATCAAATCTAGGTCATCTAAGAGTGGGTCAACAACTCTAGATTAGAAACAAGGTTTCCAAAACCATAAAAGAATACTTATAACTACACTAGTCATAAGCTTTCTCCATTATACATGCTCAATACTTTCATCAAAGTTCACAACCAAATAAAACACAAACTATAAGAAGAGAGACAACAACAAAGCAACACAAAATGATGCTAAGCATGTTAGAAACAATTTTCATGTTGAAGACTTTGAAAGATAACTTACAAAATCATAATTTTCAAGTCATCTTCCTTTAGGCTTCAAGCTTTTCTCTCAACTTCTTTTATGTTTATTTTCGTATCAAATGAACTCCTTAAACCCTAAAATGAAATGAAACAATATATACCTCCTCCAAAAGAAGCCTTGGCCGAAATTGGTGGAGAAATATACAAAATATCATGATATTTTATTTCTTTTAATTTTGCTTATCAACTTGCAACTTTAATCATCAAACAATTTAATGAATAAAGTAAGTCAACAATTGCAACTCAAAAATATAACCATTATATTTAATTAAGGGTATTGGCCGAAATTATGTATACATATATACCAAAATTTCATTTCAAATTCATTTAATAAAAATTTGATCAACTTGATTAAATATCTAAAAACACTTTATTAGATATTTATCACTTGGTCAACAAAGGCAACCATGCCATTTAATTCAAATATCCTAAGTTAATATATTTATATTTTAATTAATTTAATCATTTAACAATTAAATAATTAATTAACTAATCAAATACAAATATATTAAATATTTATAATATTTACATTAAATATCAAATACATATATTTATTTAGGATATTAGTCAAATATCTCAATTTGACTATTAATTAATGTGTATTTAATTAATCAAGTATTAAATGTAAATACACAATAATTAACTAAATGACTATCGGGTCCCTTTAGCATGTATCTTGCGTTTAACCTTTAAACGACTTAATAAATAATCAATATTATTTATTAATGTTGCTCTAGTGCTCTACGAGTATATTTCATTATTGAGACTCTCTAGATTCAGGTATATCCGTCACGAAATCTAATTTCGTGTGCATAATCTATCCACCCAGATTATGACGATCACAGATAAACTAGCTAAATCATACAGGTCGAGGTCATTGCATACGTATAATCCCTCCGTCACAGGTATCCGGATAATACCAGAGATATAGATGTAAACGTCAAATCTCTATAGGTATTATCCCGTCGACGTATCTATTAGCAATATTTAAATAACACTCGTAACTTTCTTCCGATGTATACTGTGGCCACATATTTAACAGACTGCTAAATATATATGGACTACCTATGCTCTGTACACAGAACTGACATATCCTATCTTGACACACACAGGATACCCTGAGGATCGATCCACACCCAACGAACAGGCGGAGGTCTGATCTAAAAAGATCGGTGACGTGACTGCCATCTAAGTGTGGAGGATGTCTCATACATCCACAGTGGTGTCTCAAGTCGAAGGACCACTATGCTACTCAACCCGAGAAGATTCTTATTGACGTTGGTGTACCATCCATTAAGAATATTTGGTGAGCCGTTCAGTGTTTATCCACTATAAACACCTACACGTCTATACGAGTCTCCATAGACTCATGACTCAGGTCTCGATATACGACATGTACTGGTCTCAACGAATTTGACTAATCGACCAGTGTTAGCAAATCTTGACCAGGAACTGTTGGGGTTGGTGCTCAGAGCGCCAATCTGGGCCGTATTTATGTCTGATTCATGAATACGAACATCCCCTTATTCCATAATATTACTTATTTATGGTTGCACCTCTTGTTCTTATATACGTATTCGATCTGATTATGATTAGAGTGAAACTAATGTGGTTTAGTGATATGTATATATTAGACAAATGCCCGATAATATATAATGCAATACACAGTTACAAAGTTAGTTTGTAATGACATTGGGAAGTGTCACTGCTATATGAATATTATCAAACATAGTTCCTGGTCAAGATTTGCTAACACGAGTCGGTTAGTCAAATCCGTTGAGACCAGTACATGTCGTATATCGAGACTTGGTCCGATGGTTTTTCCCAATGAACCATGAGTCTAGGGAGACTCGTATAGACGTATAGGTGTTTATAATGGATAAACACTGAACGGCTCACCGAAGATTCTTAATAGATGATACACCAACGTCAATAAGAATCTTCTCGGGTTGAGTAGCATAGTGGTCCTTCGACTTGAGACACCACTGTGGATGTATGAGACATCCTCCACACTTAGATGGCAGTCACGTCACCGATCTATTTAGATCAGACCTCCGCCTGTTCGTTGGGTGTGGATCGATCCTCAGGATATCCTGTGTGTGTCAAGATAGGATCCGTCAGTTCTGTGTACAGAGCATAGGTAGTCCATATATATTTAGCAGTCTGTTAAATCTGTGGCCACAATATACATCGGAAGTAAGTTCCGAGTGTTATTTAGAGATTGCTAATAGATACGTCGACGAGATAATACCTATAGAGATTTGACGTTCACATCTATATCTCTGGGATTATCTAGATACCTGTGACGGAGGGATTATACGTATGCAATGACCTCGACCTGTATGATTCAGCGAGATTATCCGTGATCGTCATAATCTACGGGTGGATAGATTATGACACGAAATTGGATTTTGTGACAGATATACCTGAATCTAGAGAGTCTCCATAATGAAACATACTCGTAGAGCACTAGAGCAATATTTATGAATAATGATGATTATTTATAAATCGTTTAATCGTTAAACGAAAAATACATGCGAACGGGCCGAACCGTCATTTCCTAATTAATGTGTATTTGTATTTAATCTATGATATTATTGAATACACATTAATAAATGGTCAAAAAAGGTATTTGACATATATCATCAATATATGTATTTGAGATATTTAAAGTAAATATAATACATATATTTGATATATTTGTATTTAATTAATTATTTAATTATTTAATTGTTAAATGATTAATATAATTAAAATATAAATATATCACCAAATGATAAAGTTAGGAAATGATCACAAGTGTAAAAGTTTGACTTTACATTAAAGGAAAAAGGTTGTCAAATTGATTTTGACTTCTTAAGATATTTGTTCAAAATTGTTTGAAAATAAAAAAAATATTTTTTCCTTATTCTTTATCAATTTCGGCCATGACACTTTAAAATATAAGAGTTATATTTTTCTAAGTTGCATTTGTTGACTAAATTAAATATCTTTAAAGTTGTTTTAGATATTTAACCAAGTTGAACAAATGAAAGACAAATGAAGATGAAATTAATATTCTTGTAATTTGCCTTACCAATTCGGCCAAGGGCTTTTTCCAAGCTTGTATATATTTTTTTTCGTTTCATTTGCCTTTAACCTAATTCACTTTAACCAAAAACTCCATTAAAGGAAGGCAAAGAATGCTAGAGAGAAAAGAAAGAAAAATCAAGAAAAGCTTGGAAAATAGTAAGTATTCCAACTTCCATTAGAGAGTAATTTGTTCCTCTTGTTGTGGGAACATCTTGTGATGTTCTTGAGTTTTTCTATTCTTTATTCTTTGTGTTTTTGATGGATAAAAGTTTGGTGAAAGTGTAGAGCATGTATGATGAAGGAAGCTTAGGCTATTGTAGTAATAAGTGTTCTTTTGTGGTTTTGGAAACCTTGTTGCTAATATAGAGTTGTTGATCCACTCTTAGATGACCTAGATTTGATCTTGAGTTGTTTCATTGTGTTGAGACTTTGATTGGATGAAGAAACATGATTGAAGTATTGGATTTAACCAATTTGGTCTAATTTGTCCAATTTGATGAAATTGAAATATTAGGGTTCATGACCAATTCCAAATTTGGGGATTTTCATATATGTTGTGTATTTGGATGTGTATATGATGCATATAAAGTTTCATCTTCATTGAATTACATCTTGATGTGTTTTGATACATGAAATGACAAAGTGCACAAAATGGCACCAAATGGATGCATTCGGCCTTGATGAAGGAATTTGGGATTTTTGGTGCTTTTGGTGTTTTGATGTTTTGAACATGCTAAGTTCATCTTAGAAATGATTTAGAGTTATTCAAAATTGATTAGATCAATTTCGGACTAAAATGGACAAAATACCAATATAAGGGCAATTTGTTAAATTCACTTAAATATGATTTATTTGAATTTTATTTCATAATTTGATCATTGGATAATTAAATAAATATGTTTATTTAATTAATCCGAGAAAAAGTTTTGAAATCAGAAAATACGATTTTCCACCGCTTTCGCTGCGTTACCGGATTCTGCCCCTAAAACCCCCACAAAATGGTATCAGAGCGAGTCTGATTCTAGGCCTCCAAATGATTAGCTTATTTTATTCAATGTTTAATCATGTTTTCTTGACTTTATACATGCATGTTATAATCTAATTTGATTAGATTTAGGGTGTATGACACTTAATGGAATATCTCCGCTTAATAAGGTTTTAAAGTAACTAATATTTGGAATACTTGTTTCTTGGCCGTCTTGTCAATACGGTTTATAAATATCTTTTCGTTGACTACATTCGAGACCGTGCCTCTGCTGTGAGGGTGTAGCTGATAGAAATTTATTTATGCCGAATGTATATTAGATACTAGATAAATTCAAGCGAAAGCGGAATCCTGAACGTGCCCTAGCTGTCAGGGTTATGCAAGTAACTTGAGTTTATCATTGACGAGTTTAACCTTGGTACGTCTCCTTGTGGGCCTGCCTTCACAGCGACAACGAGAAACGACCAGGACCGGAACCTCGGAGTCACTAGTGAGTGATTGACAATTAGTTGTCTACCTGTGAATATACGTAGGCGAGACCGTGCCTCTGCTGTGAGTCGAAATATATTCATGGGGTCCTCTTCCCATTATGGAATTCGATTTAATTATTGAATTCTCGTTTTTCCGTTGGGGATTACGGCATTACGTAAAAATAGTGGGAGGCACTGCTAAGTTTAAAATATTCCATAACTTAGGCAGTGTATGTTATTATGGAAATTGCCGCTTGTTTGTTTCCTTATTCTATAGTAGATAGAATTAAACTTTCATTTACTGCACACATATTTTGATATGTTATCTGACTAGACTCTTGGTTGCAGTTATTCTAGAATAGGTTCTAGATACTAATAGACTAGGATATTATTAGATTAGTCTAAACCATCGGGAACTGTTGTTCCGATTTTCTTGAAAAATAAAGATGGTTAATGACTTAGTTTCTAAGTCATGATAGATAATCTAGATAGATATCCCCTTTAGGATATATACTTTAGAGACAATAGTTTCTTATGCAGTAAGAATTGACTTGAATTAGTTCATGTCTCGAGATTCTTGACTGGCATTTAGAAAGCCCTATTGGATATTTGTTTATCTAGTAATGACGTTTCTAAGCTTTAATTACCTTTAGAGGTAATGTGTTTGACACAATTTGCTAATCAGTTATTTACAATTGTTGTGAATAGTTGAATGCAAATAGTAAAGCTAAAGAAAGAGATGCGTATATTTGTGTATAGAAAATATCGATTTTCACAATACTACAACTATAGGTATTGGATACCAGATCTCCCGTCTAGTTATTTGAAATATTGGTTAACGATTGTTTTGATATTTGATATCGGAACTTGCGACTATTGGATAGTCACTTGTTCTTTATAAACAATTGTTACATATTTTATAATAACTAGTAGTGTCATTGACGTAGAGATAAACATTAAGAAAAATTATTCGGTAAAGTAAATAATTTTTAGACGGTGCTTCATTAGTTTAATCACTTAAGCATTGGATGCTTATCCGTATGGTGAATGATGGTTTGATACTAGATCACACCACATATCCTTATCCATTTAATGAATATGTATTCAGGAAAGTGATTAAGATCTCGTTTAACCAATGATTGTCATTGGACCACCAGATTTATTTAACTGATACATTAGATGTATATAGTTTAATGAATAATAATTGCTTAAGGTAGTTTTCTATACTTCGTAACTTAGTTGATGAATCGTCATAACTTAGTTATGTGTTTCTGAAGGAACACATATTGAAACTATTGAAAGTATCAAGTACTTTCAATCCGTTCTGATGAAACGTAGATTGAACATTTTTGACTTGTTCAAATATATTCAATCTAAAGGTTTTAGAGAATTCTATCCTCAAAATTCATAACATGTCTTTGAACTGTTCAAAGATCTTTGATACGATCAAACGTATGAATTTAAAGCAATTAGTTCTAAGGTTATTTAGTGAATATGATTCATATTCAATATTATTCTTCCATGATTCCATCTTGATGGAATTGAGTAGTGGGAGCAATCGAATCTTATATGATTTGGTTCGTTTGATATTGAATGTTACCGAATTAGTTTCAATACTCTTGGGGTTATACTCCAGTAACACTAATTCATCTCTTTAATTAATGTTCCATTATTTTCTACAGTTGCATACATGATATGTATAGGGTAGAAAATTTGAATCTTGAAAAGTTTGAGATTTCAATCTTTCTTTTATATAATAGTTATATAATGGAAATTACTTACACCTCGCAGGTATAAGTAAAAGTTTATCGTTTTTCTGTTTAATAGAATATTATATTCTATTTAATAGAATATCTTTCCTATGATTCTAAGTAATAAAATCGTTTTATTACTTGGTGTGTAACATCAGATGTTAACTATTGTAGAAAAGACTTGACTTATTGAAGTCAAATGTGAGAATGATAAATTATAAATGGAACTATGTAATTAATAAGATGAAACAACCCTTATACATCTTCCGTGCAAGTCAATAGGATAACATAATCATTCACGAGTATTTGATACTTAATGGTTCCGTTGTTTTCTTATTGAAGAAAAAATTATCCTATGACTTTTAATGGAAAGCGATTTGATATCGATTCTGGAAGTTCACCATTGAACCTTAGATCTAAGATTGTTCATAGCTTACTACGATCAAGTTTTGAACTTGATTACACTTTCATTATGAATTAGTTCATGATATGTGCTAATTGTTTACACAACGGAAGCAATGTGAGCTTATTAAAGGTTTGACCTTTATAGTATGACAGTGAGAAATGTTATACTCAGCAATCTATTGTAGATTCTGAGAGAACTTATCTCTTGTCACACTAATTGAACAATTAAGATATATTGGTTGATGTTGACATTAAACTGTATATTTTAGCTAAAGAATGCAAAGTGGCGTTTTTGGATGACTTATTCGAATAAGAGATCATTGTGATTTCCTTGTTTGAAGAGTTCATTCTGGAATGGCCCTAGAGTTTGTGTTCTGCTGAAATCGCAGTTTAGTGTGCTAGCTTATAGAGCCTATTGTAGACTCGGATAAGTCTTCCATAAATATGTGTTCTCTATTTTTGATATCGTCAGATTGTCTGATCTTGTCAAAGTATATAGAATACATATGTGATAAAAGGGTTAGTGGGAGCGTACAAATTACTTTCTAGTGTTATATATCCTAACAACATTATCATTATTATAGTATTAATGAGATGTTTGTGAGGTATAAGATTTACCTAAGTCTTCTTTACTCCATGAAAGCAGTGAGAGTAGTCTCTGTTATATTTGATATAAAGTTTTATATAAGATATAAATCTAAGAGACTTGTGAGATACTCCTATTATTCATACATTAGATATGATCTAGTAAAGGACATAACTAGGCTATCTGTATGACAGTTAGTATAACTGTTGGACAGTTATTGTATGTCTTATATAAATTATTCATATTTCATAAAGGATGATTCCTTTTTCGAAAGAGATTTTGATTAGAATGTCTAATCAATCTTATATATCATTTGATGATGACATAATAAATACTTTAATATGTGCGATTATCGATGTCGATTTAATCGTAATTGTTACGAGTTATTTTGACATCCTATAGACCATATGATGGATCTTGAAACACGTTCTTTATGATCTTTGAGATATTAAGAATGAGTTTCTAATTCATGGAGAATATAGTCTGCAACCATTAGGGTCATATTAGTTTTGAGACTAATTATGACGTTAGACAGTCTACGTCATAAAGAGTCACAAAAGATGCAGTGGGAGTGTCATGAAGGATTCTACTATTTAGTGGAATCAAATGCAACTTTTGAAGTATTGACTTATGAAGTTGCATAGTGACCTTTAAAATTAGAAGTTTTTTGAATTGTTATTGTGCTTGCGGTTGTCTTCATAGTATTTTGGATTTGATCCTTAAATACTTGGACAACTCAGTAGCTGTAGCACAATACTGATGTAGCATCAGAGTCATATTAATGTATAATCTAGATTCTAAAATATGAATGATGCTGACTAAGGGAAACGATGGAGTTTGTTTGACAAACTCAATATGTCATAGCGGACTTGTTTTTGTTGCCTACCTCTTAAGTACTGGGTGAGCTTTTGAGGACCATGTGCATACGATGCACATTGAGATGTGTATATGATACCGTGGATTGGCACTAGAGCAAGTGGGAGAAATTGTTGGGGTTGGTTCTCAGAGCGCCAATCCGGGCCGTATTTATGTCTGATTCATGAATACGAACATCCCCTTATTCCATAATATTACTTATTTATGGTTGCACCTCTTGTTCTTATATACGTATTCGATCTGATTACGATTAGATTGAAACTAAATGTGGTTTAGTGATATGTATATATTAGACAAAGGCTCGATAATATATAATGCAGTACACAGTTACAAAGTTAGTTTGTAATTGACATTGGGAAGTGTCACTGCTATATGAATATTATCAAACATAGTTCCTGGTCAAGATTTGCTAACACGGGTCGGTTAGTCAAATCCGTTGAGACCAGTACATGTCGTATATCGAGACTTGGTCCGATGGTTTTTCCCAATGAACCATGAGTCTAGGGAGACTCGTATAGACGTATAGGTGTTTATAGTGGATAAACACTGAACGGATCACCGAAGATTCTTAATGGATGGTACACCAACGTCAATAAGAATCTTCTCGGGTTGAGTAGCGTAGTGGTCCTTCGACTTGAGACACCACTGTGATGTATGAGACATCCTCCACACTTAGATGGCAGTCACGTCACCGATTTATTTAGATCAGAGCTCCGCCTGTTCGTTGGGTGTGGATCGATCCTCATGATATCCTGTGTGTGTCAAGATAGGATCCGTCAGTTCTGTGTACAGAGCATAGGTAGTCCATATATATTTAGCAGTCTGTTAAATCTGTGGCCACAGTATACATCGGAAGTAAGTTCCGAGTGTTATTTAGAGATTGCTAATAGATACGTCGACGAGATAATACCTATAGATATTTGACGTTCACATCTATATCTCTGGGATTATCTAGATACCTGTGACAGATGGATTATACGTATGCAATGACCTCGACCTGTATGATTCAGCGAGATTATCCGTGATCGTCATAATCTACGGGTGGATAGATTATGGACACGAAATTGGATTTTGTGACGGATATACCTGAATCTAGAGAGTCTCAATAATGAAACATACTCGTAGAGCACTAGAGCAACATTTATGAATAATGATGATTATTTATAAATCGTTTAATCGTTAAACGAAAAATACATGCGAACGGGCCGAACCGTCATTTCCTAATTAATGTGTATTTGTATTTAATATATGATATTATTGAATACACATTAATAAATGGTCAAATAAAGGTATTTGACATATATCATCAATATATGTATTTGAGATATTTAAAGTAAATATAATACATATATTTGATATATTTGTATTTAATTAATTATTTAATTATTTAATTGTTAAATGATTAATATAATTAAAATATAAATTATCACCAAATGATAAAGTTAGGAAATGATTATAAGTGTAAAAGTTTGACTTTACATTAAAGGAAAAGGTTGTCAAATTGATTTTGACTTCTTAAGATATTTGTTCAAAATTGTTTGAAAAATAAAAAAAATATTTTTTTCCTTTATTCTTTATCAATTCGGCCATGACACTTTAAAATATAAGAGTTATATTTTTCTAAGTTGCATTTGTTGACTAAATTAAATATCTTTAAAGTTGTTTTAGATATTTAACCAAGTTGAACAAATGAAAGACAAATGAATATGAAATTAATATTCTTGTAATTTGCCTTACCAATTTCGGCCAGGGCTTTTTCCAAGCTTGTATATATTGTTTTTCATTTCATTTGCCTTTAACCTAATTCACTTTAACCAAAAACTCCATTAAGGAAGGCAAAGAATGCTAGAGAGAAAGAAAGAAAAATCAAGAAAAGCTTGGAAAATAGTAAGTATTTCCAACCTTCCATTAGAGAGTAATTTGTTCCTCTTGTTGTGGGAAACATCTTGTGATGTTCTTGAGTTTTTCTATCTCTTCTTTTTCTTTGTGTTTTTGATGGATAAAAGTTTGGTGAAAGTGTAGAGCATGTATGATGAAGGAAGCTTATGGCTATTGTAGTAATAGTGTTCTTTTGTGGTTTTGGAAACCTTGTTGCTAATCTAGAGTTGTTGACCCACTCTTAGATGACCTAGATTTTATCTTGAGTTGTTTCATTGTGTTGAGACTTTGATTGGATGGAAGAAACATGATTGAAGTATTGGATTTAACCAATTTGGTCTAATTTGTCCAATTTGATGAAATTGAAATATTAGGGTTCATGACCAATTCCAAATTTGGGGATTTTCATATATGTTGTGTATTTGGATGTGTATATGATGCATATAAAGTTTCATGTTCATTGGATTACATCTTGATGTGTTTTGATACATGAAATGACAAAGTGCACAAAATGGCACCAAATGGATGCATTCGGCCTTGATGAAGGAATTTGGGATTTTTGGTGCTTTTGGTGTTTTGATGTTTTGAACATGCTAAGTTCATCTTAGAAATGATTTAGAGTCATTCAAAATTGATTAGATCAATTTCGGACTAAAATGGACAAAATACCAATATAAGGGCAATTTGGTAAATTCACTTAAATATGATTTATTTGAATTTTATTTCATAATTTGATCATTGGATAATTAAATAAATATGTTTATTTAATTAATCCGAGAAAAAGTTTTGAAATCGGAAAATACGATTTTCCACCGCTTCCGCTGCATTACCGGATTCTGCCCCTAAAACCCCTACAAGAACTATGTTTGATAATATTCATATAGTAGTGACACTTCCCAATGTCAATTACAAACTAACTTTGTAACTGTGTACTGTATTATATATTATCGGGCCTTTGTCTAATATATACATATCACTAAACCACATTTAGTTTCAATCTAATCGTAATCAGATCGAATACGTATATAAGAACAAGAGGTGCAACCATAATAAATAATATTATGGAATAAGGGGATGTTCGTATTCATGAGTCAGACATAAATACGGTCCGGATTGGTGCTCTGAGCACCAACCCCAACACTACAATGATAGGAGCAGAAAACATCTTCTGTTTTAGGATCTCAAAAGCTTCGTGACATTCTTTGGTGAAGTTGAAAGGCCCATCCTTTTCCAGAAGATTGCATAAAGGTTTAGCAATCTTTGAGAAGTCTTTAAAAAATCTCCTGTAAAAACATGCATGTCCGAGAAAGCTCCAAATCCCTTTGACAATTGTTGGTGGAGGTAATTTTTCAATTGTCTCAATCTTTACTTTATCTACCTCAATTTCATTTTGTGAGATCCGGTGTCCGAGAACGATGCCTTCCTGCACCATGAAATGACATTTCTCCCAGTTGAGCACCAGGTTGGTATCTTTGCATCTTTGTAACACATGTTCCAGATTTTGCAAGAAGTGGTTGAAAGAATCTCCGAACACAGAGAAATCATCCATGAAAACATCCATACTTTGTTCCAGCATGTCTGAGAAGATGGCCATCATGCAACGTCGAAATGTAGCAGAGGTATTACATAGTCCAAATGGAATCCTACGGAAAGCAAAAGTACCATAGGGACATGTAAAAGTGGTTTTCTCCTGATCTTTTAAGGCGATGGAAATCTGATTGTACCCTGAATATCCATCCAGAAAGCAATAGAATTCATGTCCCACTAGTCTGTCCAACATCTGATCAATGAATGGTAGTGGAAAATGGTATTTCCTTGTTTCTTTGTTCAGCTTCCGGTAGTCTATGCATACTCTCCAACCAGTCACCGTTCTTGTTGGAATCAGCTCGTTCTTTTCATTTGTGACTACAATAATTCCTCCTTTCTTCGGAACACACTACATAGAACTCACCCAAGTGCTTTCAGAGATGGGGTAAATAATGCCAGCATCCAACCATTTGATAATCTCTTTCTTCACGACCTCCTTCATGATTGGATTTAGTCTCCGTTGATGCTTCACTGTGGGTTTGTACTCATCGTTCATCAGAATCTTGTGCATGCAAAATGATGGACTAATGCCTCGAATGTCTGATATAGTGCAACCAATGGCTCTCTTATGATCCCGTAACACTCTCATCAACTTTTCTTTCTGCTCCAATGTTAGCGAAGAAGAAATAATTACAGGTAATTCAGAAGAATTTCCAAGGAATGCATACCTGAGATGGCTCGGCAGTAGCTTCAGCTCCAGCTGTGGTGTTCTTCAATCGAGGGCTTGATTCTCTAATTCTTTGGTAGTTCCAGACTTTCAACTGGTGGTGTCGATTTGAAACGAAACGGCTTGTCAAGATAGTTAATACATTCTTAGATTTCAGCATCTAGCTCGCTGTCAGTCATGTTGGTGATGCAAGCTTCAAGTTTATTCGTGGGAAGTGGTACTGCATCAGTATCATGGATGATACTATCTACAATATCAATTCTGAAACATTCCTCATCCTTTTCATCGCTCGGGAATTTCATGGCTTTGAAAACATTAAAGGTAACTTCTTGGTTATGCACTTTCATGGTTAGTTCTCATTTTTGTACATCAATAATAGTTCGACCTGTAGTCAAAAATGGTCTCCCAAGGATGATAGATACATCATTGTCTTCTTCTATGTCAAGAATAATGAAATCTGATGGGAGAATGAGTATGTCAACTTTGACCAGCACATCTTCAACAACACCTCTTGGAAATGCGAGCGTTCTATCAGCAAGTTGCAATGAGACTAAGGTATGCATTGCTTCTCCAATTTACAGTTTCCTGTAAATAAAAAAGACATCAAATTAACACTTACACCTAAGTCACATAAAGCCTTACTGATGTAATGTTCTCCAATGGTGCAGAGACAATGAAACTGCCAAGATCTTTCAAATTCGGGGGAAGTTTCCTTTGAATGATGGCGCTGCATTCTTCCGTCAATGATACTGTATCGTAATCTCCCAATCTTCATTTTCGTGAAAGAATGTCTTTCATGAATTTGACATAGCTGGGCATTTCTTCCAACACTTCTGCAAATGGGATGTTGATGTGCAGCTTTTTGAAAACCTCCAGGAAACGGGCAAACTGCTTGTCCAGTTTGTTTTTCTGAAGACGCTGTGGAAAAGGTGGAGGTGAAGTGATTTAATATTTTTCCTTTGCTTCTTTTTCCTCCATCTATTGCTCTGCTTATTTTTGAACTTCTTCAATGGATGCCTTGATTCCAACATCTTTATTGATTTCAGTACCACTTTTCAAGGTGATGGCTTGACATTACTCATTCCATCGGTTCATTGGATTTGATTTTGTGTTGCTGAGAAGATTTCCTGGCGGTCTGTAACTCTGAGCATTGGCCAGTTGTCCAATTTGATTCTCCAGTGCTTTGATAGAGGCATATTGGCTTTGAAACATAACATCATATGTTGCTTTTTGCTTTTTGAACATCTCTGCAATCCATTCTTTCATTTCTGGTTCTTTTTCAAACTCATAGCCTTTGTTTTGTTGTTGGAATCCATGTGGTGGATTGTTCTTTTGCCCTGAATTGTTGCTCCATGAAAAATTGGGATGATTCCTCCACCCTGGGTTGTAGGTGTTGGAATATGGATTGTTCCCATGTCTGTTGAAATTATTGACATAATTCACCGTCTCTTCTTGTTGATTTGGCTCTGGTCCTCCTCCATAAGGTGAACTTGTGGCTCCAAAAATGTTTACAACTTGTGCGCTGAGTGTTTCCAGGCATTTGCACATTTGATCCAACTTAGTATTCACTGCTGAGTTGGCTCCAACTTCATAAATTCCTGTAATTTTCTAAATCATGCTCCTTTCTGTTGGCCACAAGGAATTGTTGTTAGCCATTTCTTCAATTAGGTCCCAGACTTGATCTTCTCCTTTTGCCATTAGCGCTCCTTCAGCTGCAACATCAATTGTGGTTCTCATTAGTCCAGAAAGTCCATTATAGAAAGTTTGAACTTGAAGCCATTTTGGAATCTCGTGGTGATGACATTTCCGGAGCAAATCCTTGTACCTTTCCCAAGCTTCGTAGAGAGTTTCCGAGTCATGTTGTACAAAGGATGTGATATCATTCCTCTGTTTTGTTGTTCTGGCTGGTGGAAAATACTTTGCAAGGAATTTGGTGGCTAGAGTGTTCCAAGTTGTGATTGAACCTGCTGGTAGTGAATGTAGCCAAGCATTTGCTCTGTCTTTTAAGGAATATGGGAAAACACGCAGTCTCATAGCTTCTTCAGCTGCTCGGTTAAAATTGAAAGTGCCACAAACTTCCAAGAAGTTGCTAATGTCGGCATTAGGATCTCTAGTTGCATTCCCTCCAAACTACACTGACTCATGAATCATCTGAATGCATGTTTTGATGTCACACGCATTTGCTGGTAAGGGAGGAAATACAATACAGGAAATGAAGCCATCAACCATCGGAATGGTTTTGTCTCGAATGGGAATTGGTGGTGCAACTTCCAAAGGTTCAGGTTCCATGTAAACGATTGCTTCTTGGCATTCTCGCCTTTCTCTTCTTTACTGTCTGATGGTTCTTTCAATTTTTGGGTCAAGCGGTCGGATTTCAAAGCTTCTGGTTTGTCTCATGTAGTGTCTGTGAACCTGAAACACAAGAAAATAAAAACAATAAGCAAAAATAAATTAGACACAAGTAACGTATCTAGCCTCAAAACTAATAGTGAAAGATAACTAAGTCCCCGGTAACGGCGCCAAAAACTTGACCGGTGTTGTCACACGCGTATAACACAAGCGCACGTATCATTCAAGTAGTATAAAAATTATCGATCCCACGAGGACTTAATACCTAAACTATTAATTTATAAAGCCAAATATTTATAAGTACCTAACAGATTGATTGTTTTGATTGGATGGTGACTTTAAAATTAAAACAAGTAAATGAAAATAGCGCGAAAGTAGATTAAGGAAAATTCAATATTATTAAACTATCCAGGGTTGTGAATTCTTCCAATACCTTTTTAAAGATGAAATGGTTATTTCATGTTTGTGTAATATACTGGTTTACTAACCTGGAACACGAAATTCTGCAAAAGCCTTTGTCGATGGTCAGATGCAAATACCCAATGTAACACAATTAAACCATATGTCTATGTCAACCAAGTAACCTGAATTCATTAAGATTAAGTTCCAATTGTGGCTACCCCCGCCCAACAGGTAAATGTCTATCCTGTAAGGAAATCTATTAAAGGGTTATCGATCCTTTAGGAAGATCGTGGGATGTTAAGTCTAAGGCTGAAACCTAAAATTCCTTCGTCAAGTTTATTTTAAGTTTACCCGATCAATTTTATTAGTGGCCAGTTAACAATAAGCATTAAGCTTAAGACTTAATAACTAAACCTTTATATTACCTAAACTATAAAATAACCCCTTATAAACCGGTGATATTGGATTTCATCACAACCCCAGATAACTGGCTTAGCTACGACACATATTTACAACTACTAAAAGCTTAAAAATAAAAGACATAAAGTAAAGTGCTAAAAAGTAAATGCTATAAATTAAAAAGGTAAAAGTACAATGAAAGAAAATGCTGAGGTTAAAGGATCCACATCTATTACTACTATTTTAGATATCTCCCTTAAAATAATATATTAACTTGTGTGATATTACCAAGCAGCCATATAGGCGGTAACCTGATTAATTCAAATTAATAATTAATTACCAACCGACCAACCAGACGGTATCCATGCTTAGTCAGGTTAAAACTAATTTATAAATAATTACCAACCGGCCAATATAGCGGTATCCTCATTAATTCAGGTTTTAAATAGTTATTATATTATAATTAAGGGAGATTAATCTAATTAGAAATAATAGAAGCTTTACTTTTTACCCTAGCAGGGGGGAGTTACCTTCTCATTACTAAAAAGTAAAAACTGAAAAAGTAAAAAAAGGTAAGTACTGTGCGTAAAAGTAAATAAAATTAATTACAAAACTGAAATTAAACAAACAAGATACAATCTTCTTAGTATTCTTAAGGAATTACAGAGAAGAAGGTATGGATCTGAAATGGAAAATTCGGCCTGAATTTATAGGCGTCAGTAGGCCTCGCGGGTCACGACGCGCTACCCTTGGCGTGTCGCGACGCGCCGTGATTTGCGGCGAGAATTATAGATCTTGCGACACATGGAAGGCGGCACCGGTAGCTGAATGATTACTCAATAATTATGCTAATGTGGCGATGACGTGACGCACGTTAGAAGATCTGTTGTGATGATGACACGTGGCTAGCGCACGTTAGTATGCAACGTATTTTAGCGGCGCATTTTAGCAAAATTTATCTGATTGGTCCATGTGTCCCGGCGTACGTTAGCAGACTCCGGTGCACGTTAGCGGTTCGCGACGCCAAAGGAATGCGCATCGCGATGCGTAAAATTACGATTTTGCCATTTTATCCGTTTTTCACTATTTTGGCCCTCATTTGCTTACAGAGAGTCCTGAAACTTTATTTATCTACAAAATAACACAAAACACATCAAAATATTCACAAAACTCAAGAAAATATACAAAATATTAAGTCAAAGGAGTGAGAAATAGTGATACATTTACCACTCATCAATATTCGAAGTCAAAACTTCGGATCTCTGAAGTTTTAATTTAATTTATTTTTCAAACTTAGGATCTCCGAAGTATTCTTCGGATGTCCGAAGTTTGAAAAATTATTTATAAAACCGGACATTGCTCATTTGTTCTCACTACCCAAACTTAGCATTTTATTCTCCTAAATATAAAATGGAACAAATACCTCTAATTTTCTACAGCGAGGGGTTATGGGAGAAATTAGATAATGTCAGTGATGAATACATGTGAGGATATATTTTTTAGAGTTAGTTGCTACAGGCACAACTTATGAAAAGTTAGTGGAAACAAAAAATATTATTACTGGTCTTATGGATGATAAAAAAAATCATGAATACTTTGACCCATTGTAATAAAATAATAAAGAAACCGACTTTTCTTATTTGTATGCAAATGAGTAGCTGTCTTGGGATTAGTAACATGCAATACATGTGATACAATGACAGAAATACATACAATTATTCTACAGAATATCGGATAACTTTCATTGCAAACTCTCTAGACCTCCATGTTTGGTTGTATGATAATTATACCCCATACTCATATTGAATATCACTCACAACTCTTGGCTTAATGATTCTGTTGGCATCCAAAAATTTACATTTGATAATATCACCAACAAATCGATTACCAATACGACTACCTTCGGAACCAGCATCATCAGAAGTGCATGTGTGAGTCTTCATGTACTCAGTTACAATCCAGTTCAAGTTTTGGACTCCATAAATACTTTGTGCCCGCACTTTCCAGTCACAAGATTGATCAGTACAACGAGTTTCAAATCTTGTTATTGTCGACCTGCTTAATGTGGTTTTAAAGTGTCATCTTACAATAATCAGAGTCAAGTCTCTACGTAGTTCAAGTTTAGATGAGTGGTATTTACCCACCCCCATTTCACCCCCACCCGAAGTTGATATTGTTGGAGTTGGTACTTGGAGCGCCAATCTGAATAATGTATTGTATATTATATTTTATTATTTATTAATAAAATAACTATATTTTCATTTCAAACCTTATTAATGGTAATGTTATTATGCATATTAGATTGATATATAAATATGCTAAGAATGACATCGACCTTACAATAGTCATATAGTAATACTGCACACTGGGTGGTCCGACATTAGGATATTATTAATATTATAAACTATTCTTAAAGTAAATAATCATAGTCGTTGGTTTTGGAATACGATCGAATTCCTGTAACCTAGAAGACTAGCACATATCGTATATTGGAATTGAAGTTCCAATGATTTAACCCGGTGTACCATGAGCTTGGGAAGCTCGTATAGACATGTTGGTATTCGTTGGAACGAATACTGAATGACTTATAGGTGATTCATAATAGTTGGAAGTATACATCACTGTCAATAGGAATCTCCTCGAGTCGAGTATCATATGTGATCATTTGACTATAAAATAGCATTGATTTTGTATCTGATCCTCCGCAATTTGATGCCATATATGTCAGAGACCTTTCATGGTATGATCGCTAGATGTTCATTGGGTGTGAACCGATGCACTCATTAACCAAGTGTGTATCAAGATATGATCCGTCGACCCGTATATGTACCATAAGAGGTTTAAGTATCCATGTGAGTAAGTCACGATTCTTAAGACTTTTGCTAAATCCGATCACCTAAGGTGATCGCATATATCAGAAATGATTTTTGATTAGTTGTAAGGAATCGTGGACATGTCGACATGAGATGTGCGCCTCAGGAACTTAACGGTGTATTCTATGTTTCCTAAGCACAACTCGGATAGCCTAAGATGGAGAAATTGTTAAACATATGTGATGACCTCGACTTGTATAGTTCAGAAATGTCGTTCGTGTTCTTAGCGAATTCGGAGGTAGTCGAATTTTGTACATATAAGCTAGGCTTATATGAAGAATGTGTCTGGACTTAGAGAGTCTCACAATATAAAGTGTACTCGTTGAGCACTTGGGTAGCTGATAATTTTTGATAATAAATAATATTCGATATTATAATTATCAACCAATTAATTAAGTGTTATTGGATAACATTGATTATTTACTTTGACACAATTAGATTAATTGGATTAATCCAAAATCACACAAAAGTGCTTTGTTGTAATTTCATAAATATCTCTACCATGGGAGGATATTTTAGTAATTATAAATATATAATTATAGTTGTATTTGGCTTAAATTAATTGGATTAAATCAAAGTGGTAGACAATGAACTAATACATTCACTAATCTTTGTCTTGATTTAATTGGATTAAATCAAAGTGGTAGATAAATATGTGATTAGTCACACTTAATTTTACATATTGAATTAAGGCTACCTAATATTTGATTAGGACTTTTATTAATTAAAAATTGCATAAGTTTTGCTGTAAATAACAAGTTTGAGCGAGGTTTTAATTAAGCTTCAGAAGCTTGATAAGATTGAGTTTAAGAAAGTTAAGATTGTGAAAGCTAAAACCAACAAGATTTAGAAATATTAGCTTAAGTAAAAGAAGTGTTTGGAGATGCTTTGGAAGTTCTCTACAACATTTCAACAAGGAGAAATCAAGATTGGATTTTGGAATCAAGCTTGCTAACTTTGGAATCAAGATTGGATCTTGGAATCAAGCTTGCTAACTTTGGAAGTTCTCCACAATATTTCAACAATGAGAAGAAGATTGGATATTGGAATCAAGCTTACCATGTGAGTTTGATATTCTCTAAAGCTATGTTTTCATTAGTGGGTTATCATTAGTGAGACATATAGTGATGAATTATGTATGGGATAAATAATAACATAGCTTGATATTGAAATTAGGCTAATTAATTGTGTACAAATGCTTTGGAAACATAAACAAAATATGATTGTGATTGAGTCAAAATATTTATATTGGGCATAAACTTAAAATTAGAGTTTGGAACTCTAGATAAAGGCTTGGAACTATGATTACCATTCTAGAATAACTTGACCACTTTTGAGTGACCTAGAATTGTTAATGAGTCATTTTATTGTGAGATTCTAATTTGATTTGTGTTTTGGATTCAAAATTTAAGCATGTGCGTATTTAGAAAAAAATTATATTTTTGTAAAAAAATTTGATATTTTAAAAAATATGAATTTATTCATTAACATGTGTTGATGTTGGTTTTGATGTTAAAAATTAATTTTGGGTGCTTGAAAGTATTTAGGGAAAGTTAAAAGAAATTAGGGTTAAAAACCCTATTTCCTTTAGCTCTTTATTTTGGATATATTATGAACATAATTAAGAAAAAAATGACAGTGCAGCAGCGCACTGCGCGCGCTGAAACTTATTTTTGTCCGTTTTTGAGTTTCCGGACTCCGATTCAGCCTCTAATTTTTCTTATACACTCATAATGGAATTTATTATTCCATTAAATTATTTAAAAATACACTAATGATTGATATCTACGGGTTAGACCCACTTCCGCTGTGCGGGGCACCGATCAGACCCTAGAGGTAGACCCGACCGGCGGTTCGGTTTCGAATCGGAACTGAACCGAATAGTTTCTGGTTCCACACTAAATGTGAAAACCGGAACCATAACCGAACCTTTCGGTTCCGGTTCCGGTTCCGGTTCTGGTTCCGGTTCCATTCGATTTTTGTTTTTTTTTTCTTTATTGAAACTAAAAAATTGAGATTGATAAATTAATATAATTTAAAATTATAAATTTGAATTTATATAATAAACTTACATTACATAATTACATTAAATTATAAATAAAATTCTTATCTAAAATAATAATAAAAAATTATTAAATTAAAGAGCTTGAACTTAAATTTTTAAAAACTTAAGTTGTCTACGTATCCTCCAGGGGTGAGAGGAATCAAAGCTCGCATAGTTCCATTAAATTTTAAAGATATTTCCCCATTGTAATTTTATAATTATTTAAATATTTAATTATCAATCATCATCAGTGCCTGTTGATCCTTCAACTCCAGTTCCGCTTGCACTTGCAGATGCATTATCGAACAAGTCTTCAAATTCATCAGGGGCATCTTCTTGTTGCCTCAGATCAGCTCGGGTCCAATCATCCACACATTTTGTTGCTTCTAGAGTGCTTGGATGTAATGAAGACCGTCTGACTTCCAATATATTGTATCTCATGCTAAAGGTTTGCTCAACCGCAACGGTGGAAACAGGTGCTGCCAATATCTCTTTAGCAATAATTGATAATACAGGATATACATTTTGATATCGGTTCCACCATTCAAGGAATTGAAAATTTTTACTAACTAAACTCTCAGTTGAAAACTCAAAATTTGTAGATAAATAATTATCTAATTTCGGATTATTAGTCGTGTTATCCATATGTTTTTTATTTCATTGTAATAACCAATGATCACATGCGCTAAGTCTTGATTGCATTACGGTTGTTTTGCTACTACTAGATTGTCCTACTGATTGCAAGTTATATCTTCTAACATAATCATTAAATAACTCTATTAAATCAATTTTTATTTTAGTTATTATTCTTGAAATATCAATTTCATCTAATATTCCTAAATATCCATAGTAAGCAGGTAAAACACTATTCAAACCTTCTAATTTAAATCTAGGATCAAAAATAGCAGTAATAAGATAAAGTAAAGGAATGTCTTTAAAATAATGAAACCATTTTCGTTTCATAACATTAATATCTTCAAACAAAATAATATCATTAGGATCACTACTATCAACATGCTCATCGAGAGTACCAACAATATTCAAACTTTTAAAAATAAATAAATATGTTATAGGATAATAAACTCCGCTAAAAATATTTGTAGCATCATTAAAACTTTTAAAATATCTAAAATTTTATCAAAAATTTCCCATTAACTAGGAAAAAGTGTGATATGTTGAACATGTTGAGAAAAAAACTACATAATGCATACAAAGCTTGACATAAAAGAAATAAGTTCAATTCCAACGTGTTGGAACATATCGTGAAAATTTTATCGGTTTAATAACATTAAATTTACAAAACTTGGCTCATTCTCTCCTAACTTGAGAATATGACCAAATAAAATTAAGTGTTTTTTTAATAGGATCAATGAAAGGTGATAATTTTTCCAAACCATCTTGAACACATAAATTAAGGATATGACAAGTGCAACGTGTTAGTCTCTAAGACATGCCACAAGATCCTAAACATGATTTTATGTAAAAAATAATCAAGTAAAGTGGCGAAATCACTTACATTGAGAGATGGAGAAATTTCAAAAATTCATCTTTTGGATGAAGCTCCAAGCTTGTTGTATGTTGTTTATTCCTTGGGTGAGTTTCCCTATCACCTCATTTGACTCCTCCAAGTGCTAGCTTTTTTGAAATTTTTGAAGCAAAAATTTCCCAAGAAAAATAGAGAAGTTTCGGCCAAGGGTTGAGATAAAGAGAGAGTGAATAATGTGTTGTTTTTAAAAAATTGGTTGTTGTGTGTTTAATTACTATAATTAATAAAGCCAACTACTTCCATTAATCTTAGATATTTGATGTAAGTCATGTGGTCCCACCACATTTTAACCATATTTGGATATATATTAATCCGATTTAACCATATGGACTTTTATCATTAATATATATCC